>JAMWET010002842.1:217500-430000 GCA_024036415.1 Prochilodus magdalenae | reverse complement strand
AAAAGAGAGAGAGAGAGAGAGAGAGAGAGAGAGAGAGAGAGAGCAAGTGAGAGAGATGCAAATTACCCACTAATGGCTCAATGCCTTCTAATATCTAAATCCCAATCTTTCTGTAATTGCTACAAAATGCCTTGGCTTGTTCTAGGAGCCTAGATTTCGAAGCAGTTCCACCCCCTCCCCCATTATCACAATAAAAAGCAAGTGCACATGTAAAGGAGGTAAAGAGTGTTCCCTTTGAATCCCTCCCTCTTTCTCTCTCTCTGCTGTGGAATCCTCTAGACATCATTAACACGGCTCCCCTCTTTCAAATCAGCTCTTACGCGTTAAAGTGACTGTCCGTAAGCTTCACTGTAGCGGCGGCGCCTGTGATTAATTTTCTTCGTGAGGAGTGCTCCTTTTGAAAGGTGCTTTATTTGCATTAGCATTTCTAATGACTTAATGACGAATCAGATACGGTTCATTGTGGGGGAGCATAGAAGAGGACCACACGAAGCCCAGCTTTCAATTAACGGAAAGCTAAAACACGGCCTCCGTGACCAGCCGACATAGGCCGAGCTTCATGTGTTCGACTATGAAATCATTATTAGCAACACTGATACACTGACTGATTTAATTTATTTTATTTCATGAATATAGCAGGAGCAGATACAGCAGCTAAAGGTGTCTAGAGGATGCCTAGTAGTTCTGCTCAGCCTTGTCTCAGATCTTAGCACTCCTTTCAATTATAATTAGGTATTTAGTGCATATTGTTTGCATTGCTGGAGAGATTAAAAAAGAACCACACAAATTACAATCCTACTTTTTCCAATATCAGTATTGAGTATCAATATTGAGTATTGGCCTGTCCAGATATATATCCTATATATCTTTTTAAAACCTGCAAATCTAGTCTATATATGTTGTAAATGTATTGTTATGCATATTGTTTTGTACTGCTCACAGAAGGCTCCATAACTGCCTAATTAGTTGATGCAAGTGCATTAGATTAGAGAAGCATCAATATGTAGGATCAAAAGTTTATGACTGCTAATAGCTCCCCCTTGTGGAGAATTAACATCCTGCTAAATATGAGTGAGTGAGTTACAAGCCAGTTTCAGAAGTTTCCTAAATGACTCTTAGAAAACACTAACAGTTCTATAAAATGATTAATATAAATGTTTGGTACTTTAAATGTTCAGAAGGTTAAAGATTCATATGGTGATGGGTTGTGGGAAGTTGTCTTCCATGCAAAGAAAATTTGTGGCTGGGAATGTCCTGCCTACGGCCATGTCAGCCACTGCTGGGCATTCAGTTAAAGCGCTATGTTTCCCACATCCCATGCCCAAACCACAATGCATTTACTGTGGTTGGTTGAATCTTGTGTCAAACAAACCCCATTGTGGACATCTACTCAGAGGAGCAGAGTTAGACAGCTTAATTCCTGAATCCATCCAGTTTTTCTTACTTCACACAGATTGTAATATATCAACGATTTCCTCTGTGAATACTTCCTTACTGATATTTTAGTGTTGCATTAAATGAGGATCGCTTTTGTGTTAAAAAGCACAAAGACATTCGTATAGAATTGAATAAATTTCTACCTCCAGCCACTTTTTTAAAAAAATTATTATTTTCAATTTTCATTACATTAGGGGTTTATTTCATACACAGCAAATTGTTCTGTGCTTGTCAAGATATACAAAATCTTAGTTATGAAAATATATGATTATTTACCATGTTTTAACAGGTATTTAGTAGCTATTTACTTTCTGTCTTTTAATTCAATATACATTCTTAAAATAGAATATCTTACTGGTAAAACAAGCAATATTAGTTAAACTTCCAATATGTACCATTCTCCTTCAGTAAATCTACAGCACTGACCATAAAGGTTATTGTTTTAGGAAGTAAATACATCATGCAGTCACTTTAATGGGGGCACCTTGTTATTTCGTAGTTGCATGAAACTGATGTAATCTTGTGTAAAATGTAAAATTGCACAGTTTGTGCACTAATTATGTTTGATAAAACAAAATACAAACCAAGAATCTTTCCAACAACATGATCAACACTGCCCATTTTATTTACAGTCAGTGGTAACTTCCCTATCCGAGAGCTTAAAGGCATAAACAGAATAAAGAAAGCAGATTTAAGAAATGTAAGAAATCGCAGACATTTGGGAGAGGCTCTGTGCCTGACACTCCTCCTCACATCCTCCTGGGTGAGCAGGTTTGTTGGCCCACATCAGCCAGATTTCTTTTAGCTACTTCTTCAAATTCTGTAATGGCACCATGCTGTTCAAAGGTCCAGGCAGCGACACACTCTTTTCCCAGGCTAATGGAATGGCACAGAGCACCAAGTACTACCTTGTGATGCTCTTTTGACTTTATCACTGTGGTCAATGAGTCGGTAAGTCTCACTCTCATAGGGTGAAAAAAAATCTCAATTTTTAACAAGCCTACTGGGTCTGCAGGGGAGCCGACCGTGATTAAAAAAATCTTTTCCAACAAAGTTGGCCAGTTTCTTACTTCTTCATTTGGAAAACTGCTTCCGTGGCAATATCTCTTTTAATCAAGCCAGAACACAATAGCTCCAGTGGGATGGGGCTGTAAATAATACATTAATAAGCATCCATAGATCCCCCTCGAGGCACAGCCAGCAAAGAAGTAGCTTAAGCATCTCCCAGGGTCAGATTCAGCCTTGCCTGCTGTGTAGGGTTGGGCTGAAACTCAGATGAATTGTTAGGGGTTCAATGGCAGTTCAAGATGTAGAACAAACCCCATGGTGGTGTCAACTATTCAGAACAGCAGACTTGGACAGCATTGTTCCTGAAACCGTCCCGTTTCGCCACTTTACACAAACTCTAATATGGAAGTATTCTCCTGGAATAAATAAATTAATATTGCATAAAAGGTGGACTGCTTTTGTGTCAAAACCTCAAAAAACTCAGTTACATTCATTCGAATTTGAGGCTTGTTTACATTCTTAATTTCAGATGCTATTTTCATTGAACATTTCAAGATTAACTGATCAACAAAAATAGAAATGGTCAAAACTTGGCAAGGCACAGTTTATTAAAGAGGTTGTACTGTGACAAAACAACATCATGAACAGGAAATACAATCAAGGGCAAAACTGAATCATAATCAATAAACAGGCAAGGGTCAAACCAAACAGACAATCAGACCAGGCAGAGGTATCAAAGGGAATAAACAAGGAGCGTAAACCAGAGAATCAAAACAGAGTCAAAGTCAGACAAAGAGAAACCACTCAGTATGCAAAAGGAATGGCAATACTTCACAATGAGCCAGTGCGAGAGGGAGGTATTTAAGCAAACGGATAAATTAACTACAGGTGGTCCAATCAGTACTCTGGAAATCTAGTGCAAGGCAATGGGGTGTGATTGGGTAAGGGTGAACACGTGACGTTGCGTGGTGGATCATGGGAAATGGAGTCCAGGAGATCGGAGGTGGGAGGAGAACCAGCAGGCATGACAGGCTCATATCATGCATCATATACTATTGTGCATATCAAGATTTCCACCTTACTTCCAGAAAATATGAGATTAATAACCTCATTTTGAGTTTATTTACCAGTTTCTAACTATAAATATAGTATATTCTTAAAATCATCACCAATATGGATTTTATACCTCAATTATTTGGGAAATTATGCCTCAATATATTGGTCTTATTTACTGGCAAAACAAGCTACATTAGCAACACCAACAAACTGTATGATTCTCTTTCATTAAAAAAGATTTTTATCAAGGTTCACTGACACAAACCCTCAAAGCTCAGCTCCTTGATTTTAGAATCACACATAAGGCATATATAATTCAAATGGCCATAACCTAACATGTTTCACCAAGCAGGAAATGAGGTGTCTATGGGTGGGCATTTGAATTATTTGGGTCAGCAATATCTATGCTGGGGTAGGTAAATAAAGCCATTTTCAAAACTACCTAAAACTGGCTGGGATGAGCTTTCCATATTTAAGTCAGGAGCCGACATGGCAGAGCTGGAGGATGTTGTGTCTGGATTTTTGCAGGGTGGACATTTTGTGCAGGGTGGACGTGCCGTGCACTGGGGTTGAGTGAACATGTTTTTTAATGAGGCACCTATACATAGCTGGCTAGCTAGCTGGCTAATCACTAACCCAATGGCCACCAAGTGAGCTGGTAACTTAAAAGAAACACGGAGCTCAAATTTAACAGTGAAACTAAACTAGACTACTTATATAACGTGCAAGAACAAGCAAAGGGAATAACCAAATGTATGTACAGTTGTACTGATTGCTAAGAGGAGCTACAAACAGATTTAGCAATACATTTCAACATGTCTGTACTGACAACACGTCATGGTTTGGTAATATAGTATAAGAACTGCAAACCCACACCTTCAAAATGGCTAATAGGGAAGCAGTACATTTTTTTTGATGACCAAGGACAAAACTATGCCTGCTCAAAAATAGCTATAATGGTGAGTTTTCATTGGACAGGCATATTATTCCACTGGATGGGCATGGATATCTGGATAAGGATATCTGCCTGTCCAATTAAAACTTACCAGTATAGCAATTTGTTTACCAATCATAATTTACATTTATTTTGTCTTTGGTCATTAAAAAATACTGCTTTCCTATTTCCCCAGACCACCACAGCTCACCCCGGCCCACTCCAGCACACCCTCAGTCCACCCCAGCCCACTCTCAGTACACCCCAGCCCACCCTCAGTCCACCCCAGCCCACTCTCAGTCCACCCCAGCCCACCCTCTGTCCAACCCAGCTTACCCTCAGTCCACCCCAGCTTACCCTCAGCCCACCCAAGCTCACCCTCAACTCAGCCCTAGCCCACCCCAGCTCACCCTTAGCCAACCCAGGCTCACCATGGCCAAACGTGGTTTCTTGTCATGAGTAGGTTGGGTTTTTCACTTTCCAAGATTGCGTGATTTTATGATTATGCTACCCTTGTTTACATAGGCTGGCTGTCCTTAAATGATCTCATCATAAGGGCAATCTAGAAGTACTATTTCTAAATTCGCTCATGATGGACTGATTTGAGTTGACTCACTTATGACTCTTGAGGTGCAAGGAGCTAATACAAGATAGGGCAGACCAGGGCTAGCTGCTTAGCATCCTAACTTCAGTACATATCTCTAATGCTAAACGATACATAGACGTTTTTGACACGTGATTAAAAGTATTCTTTACATTTTGTTGGTTGTTTTAGCTCATTTTAGAATGTTTTAATCTAAAAATGCTAATCTAATGTACTCTGTAATGATGCAGACAAATGTATATTTGCTAGTTTTCATTACGTCACAGAAACACTGAATTCATTATTAAGTTTAATCAAGCTTTGTATCATGCATCATACTCTTTCATTTCCAAAAATGAAGGAAAATCCAGGTTTTCATGATATGGGCACTTTAAGACACATTAAAGTTATATATTTTCCTTCTCCTCAAAACCATTTGTTATGACAGCAGTGATATATTGATTTGTTTTTTGCATCGGCTGATGATATTTATGTATGAGGACCATGTTGGCCGATGTTCTATGTGGGAAGGGTTTCCATAAAAAAGTGCAAGCAGGAATGCGATGTGCACTTTTGTTGCCTTTTACTTTCTTGCCCGTCACATTCAAGGCAGATACGGCATACGAATCACCACGAAGATCAATGAAGCCCCAAGCTCTAAATTCATGTCCGTGTGGATCGAACAGAACTCATGCTTATGTTTCTCAAGCTTGTATGGCCTGATCAGAATTATGTATCACATCCTTCTGCTGGTCCTGAAGCTCTACGCCAGATTTTGACATGCATGTGGGAAGGTCTTTACAACCGCAGATGTATCACATTTGCACCACAGTCAGTGGAGCGTTTGATAGCGCACTGCAGTCCAAAAGTTTGGGAGAACCACTAAATAAACATGAAAATGTTCTGTTTTTCAAAGTTACAAGTTTAATATGTGATATTGTAGAGGTGGGCCATATGGCAAAATTAAGATTTTAAGGTACTTTAAGAAACTTTTATGGTACATAATGTCACTCATTTTTTTCCAGACATTTGATCAGTTGGAACAAGAAAAAAGAAGCAGTCAAAATAAAAATACAGTCCAAATATGTGAACACATGACCAGTGTTCTTTAACCAAGGTGTACAGTAACTCAGTATATGTAACTGGTTTATTAGTAAGTCTAATATCTTACTGTTTACTCCACTACACTAGGGCCAAACCTGTCCTTTTGGCTTATATGTGCATAAAAATGTAACATGTCGAAAAAAAAGAAGTGCAGAACGAGCCCACCAATCAGGGTACAGCATACACTTTGTGTTGAGCTTGTTTTGACCTGTTGGACAGAGCTTGGTTCTAGCTAATGGAAACTGTTCTCCTTCAGTCTTCTGTGCTGATGATCATTTGAACAGACATTAGTATCAGACTAATTATTGACCTTCTAATAAAAGATAAGTGGAAAGAGAGTGACACTACAGTCTTTACACCTACAATAGGTTGATTAAAAATCCTGTTCCAGAAATGATAATAGGACATTAGAGCCATAATAAGTCATGCTACTTTTACTTTGGTACTTTTACTTCTTTATGTTCACATTATGTTCATATCGATCATTATACGAACGATATGTTCAGAAATGCATATTGTAATATATTGTGACATTATTTATCTTTACTGATAATGACCTAAAACAAAAGATTTGGCTAAGATCTAATCTGTTGTCCATTCTAGACATCAATAACACAGTTGTTAAGCTCTCTACCAGCTGTGCTCAACCTTGCTACTAATGATTATCCTGTTGAGTTTGATTACAGCTCTAATTATATCGAGTTCCTGATTCAGAAACTCCTGAAAGATTTACTGAATCAATTGTGCTATATTAGGAGGGGTCAATCTGGTCAGTGTAAGGAAGTAAACTACAGTGAAGGGTAGTATACTGCAATGCAGGCCAAAGGAATAAAACAGAAGAACCATGTTTGGTTAAACTAGGTGTCAGTATGTTGTGCTGGTTGTTGGCTTAAAGGATTACATTAATTACTTGATTAAGTGGTCAGTGTAAGCTACTGTTATCAACAAGATGATCATGGACTTTTCCTATATTATATGTTGGCAACCCAAATTAGTTCATTGCAAAACAATGCAACACTCTAAGGAACTGTTTTTTTCGATTGTATACATAGTTCAACTCATGCACTGTAGAATCATGTCTTTACAGTGGTGGTGATAGAAGCTAGTGGTCACAATGTCCACAATGCAAATATGGCCTTTTCATTGGCCACCTACAATGACCAGTGACTTAACATGTCTCCTGAGTTTCTGTATCGTCGCTGCCTAAAGAAAAACTAATATCTTCAAAATGCCAACTTTACAGGAGAGGGCAAAAACTTAAAACTTTAATTTGAATGTAAGTCTTAGACTTTTTGTCCAAGCTGTTTTGAGCCATTTCAGTTTGTCCACACAATGTAAACAGCAGCTGCTGTGTTCAAACGATGTGAAAAATTAAAAATCGACAAAAAATTAAAAACATGCCATTTTAATTGGGCAGCAGTGACATGCAATATTGGTAATGGTAAAACAGTGGTAGGTCTGAGCAAATGTTCATAACGGCTTCTTTTTTGCCTTTCAGCCTCAATGTCACCCTTTTAAAGCTTACTGCAAAACTATCATAACCAATGTCTCTGACACCCTGAAATATATGCAACCATTCCATGTAAAAGCCTTCTGTGCGGCCGTTTATATAGACATTAGGTGCTTTAGACTCCTGGTTCCCATCACCGCCACTGTGAATATATTCTGATTAAGTGAGTTCCTCCAGAACACTCTCCTTTCACAGCAGATCACTCAGAATGACTTTGTTTACTTCTTTACCATTTCTTTATGTAGACATTTAACATTGGAGTTCCCCTCTTTAGTTAAACTCAATGTCAGTAAATGTGGTACATTGTTAAGATGTTGGCAAATTGATTTAAATGTAAAACATCAAATCCACAATCACAAGACTCACTAATACAACAAGGTGCTGATCCAAGGTCAGCGTCTTTCAGGGTGAGGATAATAAAGAGCAGCAGCAGTGCTGATCTGAGGTCAGCGTTTAACACTGTGAGGATGTAAAGACGAACTGCAGGAGCTCCAGGCTAAGGCCTCTGCCTGTGTAAGCCCATATGAACAGCCTTAATCATGGGATTCTCTCGTGCCTGCCAAGTTAGCATGTAATCCCTTGATGACCATCCCAGTGAGGATCCAGAAGGAGGGGTGGGCTGGCGGGGGGGTTGGCAGCTGACAGTCATGAAGCAGGAAGAGTTCAACCACCCACTGTGCTACAAGACTGAAAGAGACAGTACTAAATGATTCCTGGCACAAAGTTCTAGCTAGGAAGGATGGCATTAGTTTCTTTTGAGGAATTCAACTGAGCACTCTGCCAAGCAGAAAAGTGTTTTTTAGTTTTGAAGTGGAGCTATGTGGCTAATGTAGCTAACAAGAAACCGCACCAGCACACATGTATATGTACATTGTATATGTACTCATTATCAAAAGAATTGTTGAACCCAGAAGGAAGTGTGGGCTTGCAGTGCTATTGGGAATGAAGATAAAGGTTACCAGGAAATATAAATAATACATTTAGAATGATATGGGTAATATTTATTGAGCTACAAATACAGAAGTAGTGTCTCTCATCATGGTGTTGGATCACAACGTGTGCTAATGCAACATACCAGACTTCTCAACATGGAGTTGTAGAGATTCCCAGTGGTGTCCTCCAATAATCCATCCCATGTAACTTGAATATTCTCACACAACCCCTGCAGATTTTGCAGTAGGGGTGGAGGTGGAGTGACACCAGGCCTTTTGGATGCTTGACAACAAACCATTCATCTTGGCGCTGACTATGACGCATACACACACAGATTTGCTGGCAATCTCCACCAAAACAAATGCAGGACTTGTCACGGAAGATGACCCACTGCCGTTCTGATTCACAACAGTCTGGCATAACATCATTGCAGTCTTTGGTTGATATGGTGTTAAGGCCAGACATCATAACGATCTGTGTGCATGTAGTCCTGCATTGTGCACCTATCTTCCAATGGTGCTGGCACTAACAGACTCATAGAGGGCATCACTGCTTGCTGAATGTCCGCAATCATTGATGTTGGGTCAGTCACCTATACCGATAAGATGTGCAGCTGAGTGTAAAACTTTAATTACCAAGTTTCATTACTGTGGGTGCTTGTATTTGTGTGACTATTCTTTTAAAGGTGAGTGCAGGTGTTAATTTGACCTTCACATGACCTGGATTATTATCCCCACTGTTTTGTGAGTGATGCTCGTTTCTCTAACCAACCACCAGACACATTTGGCTACCTTGTGTCCTGCTATAGACCTATATACTGTAAAATAGCCATGTAGCTTTAATTAGCATGCTCTGTTATGCACTAGACTGTGGAATGTGTTATGATCTAGCTAGTTTCGGCAAATGGTTGTTAATTTTCCATTCATATAAACTATATGTACGATTATTTTCCCTCACTGTTTTGTGAGTGGGTTTCAGTTCTCTAACCATTAACCAGACACCTAGGCTGGTTTCACACTGGTATGCACAGTACTCGCTGATGGGGTCAGTGGCAAGGCTCTTTTTATTAAATATGGACAACAATGTTGTGTGAAAGTGGGCAGTGCTCCACAATAAAACTGACCTGTGCTGTAACGACAGGAACTAAAGGTTGGCATGTGGTGATTTGGCCTTGCAGTTCACTGGCTAAGTTTCTATGTCTTGTAAGCTAGTAAAGGGTTCAGTAGTACAGAAATACAGTAGCGCTAAAATGTAGTAGCTAAAAAAGAGATATGTTTGTTTGAAGATGATGCTTTTGTGTTGCTTGAGTAACAGAGATTTCTGATAAGCACTCATCTGTTATGTAGACCGTGTGCCAACATGTGAGCCTGCTGAAGAAAAAAATAACTACACAGACCAGTATTAACTACATGCTGGTCTACGCTGGTCTGTGCTGGTTTATGCTGGTCTAGTGCTGGTTAGACTGATCACTGAACATCCTTTCAACCTTTCACTAATCATCTGCTCACTTCCTTATTCTCCTTTACTAGTTTTTTCACGCTTTCCTGCAGTTCTTGCTTCTGCTATCCCCCTTTTAACGTAATTCACATATGAATATTGCAAAAATAGTATGCTAATAAACTCTGTCTGTTGTAATAGCCAGCACAACATCCTTACTCGTAATCTGATAGTCTGATTCTTTTACATTTACATACATTTACATTTGATGGCATTTAGCTGATGCTTTTATCCAGAGCAACTTACAAGGTTAGTTGTATAACAGGTAGGCCAATATAATGTTAGGAGTCTTGCCCAAGGACTGTTGTTGGTGCATAGTCACCCAGCTCAGGAATCAAAACCCTGTCTCCTACATGGTGTGGAAGCACACTGGCAGGTAGTGGTATTATCCATCGTGCCACTCCTACCAGTCTTGAGGCTGTTGTTAGCCACCTACTGGAATTTCTGTTCCACCTTAAGAAACGGAGCTGTTACAAGCCCCTGAATGTAAGTGCTACATCATTTAAGGTGGAAAGGGAAGTAAGAATAAAAAGCTAGCTTCAGCATCAGTTACCATCAGCTAACTGGGGTTGTACAACTTGAGGCGGATGCTGCTGCTTTTTCCTCTAGATTACTACATTATACAGTTGGATATAACGTTTTTACAGTTTGTTTTATAGCTTGTAGTATTTATGTGCTTTTATGGGCCTAAAACACTTCCGGTCCACAGGGAATTCTCAGGACTGTCCTGAATATCCATTTTGACATTATATGAACGTCCGTATAATATATCGTCACTGTCCAAAGAAAAAACAAGTATCTCTTAAATGGCACCTTTACAGGAGAGGGCCAACACCTACTTCAGATTTAATGTAAGGCAATGGAACCAGACTTTTTTCCAAGCGACTTTTTTTCTGTTGGCCCATTCATCATGAAACTTTGAATTCACAATATAAACAGCAGCTGTGGTGTTCAAAGGTTGCATGAAAGTAAAAATAAACCAAAAGGGAAATACATGGTTTTCTTTGGAGAGCGACTATATGCTGGTTTTGCTGGGGACCATAGTTTTGGTAGTTTGTCAGAGAAGTATATTTTATATATTCATTCTTAATCACATCCAATCACAGCATGTCCTGGAGACCTTGAGTTTCAGAATACCATGCAATTAAAGAGGTCTGAGCAAAATTGTATCATGTTACCACCCGGGACAATTTAATCGAAAGGTTAATCTGTGTGTTCCAGTGCTAAAATAAAATGAGCACCTCAGTAGTGATTTCAGTATTCAGATACTGGCAGCTCAGTCACCAGAGTACTCATATACCCATGCATATGCCTATTGGATGATTTAGCTTTGTAGCTTTATTGGAAAGCCCAAGAAGAGAAGTTTAGATAATGAAAACATCTGGTCTGATGGACTACATTTAGGATAATTGCATAAATTTCATCGCTGCCTAAATGCTTTTTGATGGACAGCAGTACAAGCCTACAGTTACAAATTAAGAGTTCTTTAGCCCAATAGGCAGCCGTGTAGTCTGAAAAGGGCAAACCCTTCAGGCTAGCATAGGAGAAAGGCCTAAGGAGAGGAGAGGAGAGAGGCAGCCTTCACCTTACTGGACTCATGTGTCAGTTTCTTTTGTGAGCGGAGGAGCCGCTAGGATCCAGAGACTGACCTCACCTCCCTTACTCTATCCGCTCCCTTTTGTCCTCCAGGAGGAGCGGGCGGAGAGGAAGATGTATGGTAATGTCCTGTCCAGCCGTAGCCAGCGGCTGCGCAGCAAACAAAACACTTTATAAAAGGCCCATGGAGAGAGGTAAGGAGATACATCAATCAATTAACAATTACCCTGTTGCTAATCAGCTGTCCCCGGCCCCCATCGAGCCCCGGCTTTGTAATCCTGTTGGCAGCATCAATTAAATTCTTAAGGTTAGTCTATTGAATTTCCCCGATAGAGGCTGAGAGGCGGGAATGAACTGTAACCGGCGCTTAATCGCGCCACAATTGTTCTGCTTTGGCTACTTTTTCACACCTCAGCGCTGCCACACCATTTCAGCGCTGATAGCATCGCGCTGGCCATTTTTAGAGAAGGAGAGATATGTGTATGTGTGTGAAGGTATAATAAAAAAGGTCTACACAACATGGGCATAATGGCTTTTTTCCACATATGCACCAAAACACAGGCCCGAAGCCACCACACAATAAAGCGAACGTCTGTTTCAACAGAATTCATGGTGTATATTGTTTTCATGTTTTAATTTATTAGTGTTCTGTCAGTACAATAACCTGCATGCATTGTGCATACACATATATCATACAACCAATGGGAATCCCTGTGGTGTCACCCAACCCTGACCTGGCCATTGGCTATACCCTGGTAGCAAGAGGATGGAGAAACACTGTTGGCCCATTAACCCAAAGGTGGGTCGTGGGCCGCTAGTGTTTTGCTCAGAGTTTCTTGGCCACCCCACCAGTGTTTTGGAGTCTTAGACAAAATATCACTTTGCATCACAAGTTATCAACTTCCAGTTTCAATTTACTATGTCCCTTCCTCCTTACCTAGATTCCCCCTATTCCTATTAATCTTAGGTTCATCATCTTATTGATTTTCATGTTAGCAATTTTAGCATTTTTAACTAAATTATATAATTTCATCCCTTTTTTTCTCTAAGGTGTTTGTAATACTGATCTTAGTTTGTTCTAAGATACATCACTTTGAAGAGGGTAAAAAAATTGTTTTATCTTTAGCGAATTAGAGTTATCTGGGTGGTCCGAGGGGGGAACCAACCACATTAGTCAGTAGGGTGCTGACCTAGCAAAGCCAAGCTAGCATTAGTGCAACTCTTGCTTTAGTAGTTGAACAAACGTGTAAACTGTATTCAGCACAAAATAAATTTAGGATAAAGAATAAAATCAAAGTTTTTACCATTTCAAGCAGAGTAAAAAGCCACACAGATACCTTGCTAACCTAGACTTGTATGTTGTTTCCCCTTTCTTCTCAATTCTGGCTTTTAAATCACACAATCTTTCTACTGAACTCATTTGAAGAACTATTAAATTATACGACAGCAATAAGAAATTTGACTCCATAGCAAAGGCTTCTTTTAGCAATTTCCAAAAACATTCCAAACAACACATTTTAAAACATTTAAAAATCATGGAAAAGGGTTTCCTATCCTTTAAACTGGGAAATGATGCTCTACACAGTACTGCTGTGTCACTGTAGCACAGCAATTGTAGCAATGGGTTTGTATTATGATTTTGCTAGCTTGTCATGATTCTGCAGATATACAGTATGTGGCATAGCCATATGTCAGCTTGCATAATACATAGTTACATATAGTTGCACCTGGGCATGGTCTGTATGGCAGTGGGTTAAATGTTGCTGATTGAAATCACCCACTTTCATGCGTGGATAGATTCTGCATACTGATACACATGCACACATACAATAATAAACAGTTCCCATCTCAGATGCCAAATCAAACAATCACTAGATCAACACATTTGCAACTGATAGCACTTTTAAGTGGAGGCATATGCTGGGCATGTTGTAATAAAGCCAGATCCCTCTGACGGAGAGGAAAGAAAAAAAGCGATTTGTAATTTAAAGCAGAAGGCCTGGGAATTTGATAAGGTAGCGTGGCTGCCTGCTGGTGGCGGACAGAGACTGCTGACGTTCGTCCTATTTTGCCGGAATGAAACTTTAACAGGCTGACCCCTGGAACCTCACTGCCTTGTCTCCAAAGACCGCGCTTCCCAGACCACTTATCTGGGTGATTGCTTTGGACACTGATCGCATTAAACCATCATGAATCATCAATTAAAATGTGGGACCAAAAAAAAAGAAGAAAAAAAAAGGGACAAGAAAAAGACCACCTCGGGTGGGGGTGACCCAGTGGGGACTTGAGGACAGGTTTGACTTTGAAAAAAGAAAATTGTGTCTTTGCGCTCTTCTTTTCTTACTGCATAAAAAAGGGAAAAGTCAAGGAAAGGGAGGGGTTAGGTAAGTGGAACTGCATCAGGATGAGGTGCTTGTGTGTGTGCGGATCTCCATCTGTGCCTGGGTGCATATGTTTATGCGTGGGAGGCGGATTACCTCGTCTTACCTCGCCGAAACACACTTATATTTGGAGGGCTCTTCAACAGGCCCATGGTGAAGTGCATGACTGTGGGTGAGTGAGATGTTGGGCGAGTCTGCTGGCTGACTTTATGTTTTCATGCAGAGACTGAATGCCTAGCCATGATGGGGGAAATCCAAGTTTCTGCATTTAGGAAAATAGCTTCAAGTTGCTAAATACCGCTCCATCCAAGTGATCTGTTGTTCTGTAGTGTCCAGGTGCACTACGTGTAAGTGGAGTGCTTCCTGTAAACACTTACAAGGCACAGGAATATCTGTGTAATTCATTCGCCCAAAGATGAGGTACACCTGCTTTACAAGGCTGGATCGATCATACAAAGGTCTTTTTTTCAGATTGCAAACACTGAAAACTTACTTACTCAGATTTAGCAGGTTGAAGACTCTCCACAAGAGGGAGCTCCTAGCACTCATTTGTATTGATGTTTGCTGTATGGGTATTTGAAATTAAAGACCTTAACCGAACTAAAAAACAACATGCATGATCACACCGGTGTAGGGTACAGGTGATGCTCCTTCCATTGGTGTACGAATACCTCCTCCCTGCATATTTTGGGTTTTCTCTACTCAGTGGAATCCGATCCAATGTATGAGGTAATTAGCAAGACATTCCTGACTGGGAGCTCTTTAGAGCAGGGAAAACACAAAAATGCTTCTGTTGTGGTACTTCAGAACCAAAGTCTTAAACCTCTGACCAGAGATTCTCATCTACAGTTTTGAAGAATTGGCATGTATCAAGTTTGATCAGATGTGCTAGAACAGAGAGTACTTGAAACCATGATGGTTCCCCAGGGCTGGTTGTAGGGCAAAATTTGTAGGGGGCTTGAGAATGGTAAGCCTGCTAAGAGTTGGGAACCATGGTTCTGGAGTCCCTGGGGTTACCTAGCTATACCAAATTCCAGCCAAGACAGTAGACGGCACCACAGGAATGGAAGGGAACCAAAATGGAGAAATGCCGACTGGGCCCCCTCAAGGTGTGTGTGTTTTTCTCTTGGCAAACTCAGCCATGGTGCTTCTTTCTCATCAGAGGCCAGCGAGTGCGGTCGGCAGAGCGTGAAGAGGCAGATTTTCCGGTAGCGCAAGCCTGAGATGGGCCCCTGCGTCTGGGCCCCCGCTCTACCAAACCGCCTCCCGCAGAGCTCTCGCTGTCACAGCACCGAGATGAGATTCTGCAGCCCCAGGACATGGGGGAGGAGAGAGAGAGAGAGAGAAAGAGAGAGATAGAGAGAGAGCTTGCTCCCGGCTCATTTCTCCACACATAAGCCCATCTGCTGGGCACCCAGGGTGGGACGACATCACTGCTCTCCACCAAATGACAAAAAAAAAAAGAAAAAAAAAAGAAGAGACCCCAGCACCACAGGAAGCCTGAATGCAATCCCATGAATCCCTGCGACTGCCATTTATTTTGCGGAAAGCTTTTAAAGGACCATCTCTCTCTCCTGATGGGGGTGTGTTGATTTACGGTGCCCGCGTCCATCATGACTTAAGCTGACCGTAATGTGCTACGAAGCTATGAAGGGAGTGCTCAGCGTATTCCGCCCTTTTTTTGAAATATGTGCTCGGCGTTTATGTTTTCTTTTCTCGCAGAGTTAGTTCCATCAAGGCGCAGCACCCGGGGGTGGGGGTGGTGGTGGGGAGAAAAGGGAATTGACTCAGAGAGCACGAAATGGTGTTTGCAGGGAGCATCTTGTGATATTGTAATATTTACTGTTAGCTCCTCGGGCTACACGACACGCATGGCTGTTGCCAGCCAAGGCAAGGTTCTGAAGAGAGGCACATCTGGTGCAGCTCCCCCACCTCCTTCGCTCATCTTCCCTCCATCTTCATCTTTTTGCTCTCTCTTTAGCGGTCTTATGGGCGCGCTCTGCCAAAGCCTAAAACTTTTAAACCCTGTGAAGCTTCTCTGCTTTGGACTGGACCAGGTCAGCGGCTGTCTGAATTGATTGCCACCAAAGTCACTAAACTCGGTGTGATGGTAGCATCAAACGGCAAGCCGGGGAGGCCGTTGGCTCAGTTTTAGGAGGGGTGATGCCAGTCCCCTGAACCAAAAACATGACCAAAGTGGTCCTCTTTGTAAAACTTCAGACTGTAGAAATGTGATGCAAATGCTAGTAAAGATCTGTGGGCTCCTAAAGACTTAAAAACAGGTACAGTAACCAACTGAAATGGAAAATAAAAGAATAAGCTGATGTAATGTTTGGTGATATTTAAATATCGTCACTGTCCAAAGAAAAACAGGTATCTCCAAAATGGCGACTTTACAGGAGAGGCCAAAAACCTCATTTAATTTGAATGAAAGTCAATGGAACCAGACGTCTTTCAAAGCAGTTTTGGGCCATTTCTGTTGGTCCATACCTCATGAAATTTCTACACAGTGTAAACATCATATCATGTGATCAAACGAGGCATTAAAGTAAAAATCAACAAAAATGGAGATACATGTTTTTCATTGGACAGCGACGATATGCTACTTCACATTAAGTAGGCTGTGATATAAGATGCTAACATACACTCATCATCAAAAGATTAGTTGCACCTACAAGGAAGTGTGGGATTGCAATACTACTCAATATGTATTGAGCTACACATAGAAATAGTGCCTCTCAGTATGGTGTTGGGCCGCCATTTTTGCAAACACAACATGAAAGTCGTTTCATGTTGTAGAGGTTGTAGAGGTTCCTAATGGTATCCTGTAATAATCCATCCCATGCATCTTGAATATTCTCACACAGTTCCTGCAGATTTTGTGATAGCGGTGAAGTTAGACTGACAGACCCTCAGGACATGTGACGCGTGACAACAAAGTGTTTATCCTGGCCGGACCATGATGCCCCGCACAAAATTATTGATTGTAGCCAAAAAGGCAAAAGCGGAACTCATCACTGAAGATGACCCCCTGCCATTCTGTGTCACTCACTGACAGTCTGGCACGACTGCATTGCAGTCTCTGGCAACGCTGACGTGGTGCTAAGGGCAGCTGTCATAAAGCTTGTCCTGCCAATGGTGCTGGCACCAATAAGGTGACTCATGAAGGTCATGAGTTGCCTGTCCTAGCTAACAAGGACAATGTGAAGCCTACACCTGTTTGGCTTTGACATCTGAACAGGTCACAGAACTATCACCATTTAAACTCCCACACACCCGCCATCAAATCAACCCATCAACATGCACACAAAACACACCAGGCACCCCTAAGTCCAGCCATGCCCCACTGCCACCCTGTCTTCTTTCATGCAGGCCAGTTACGACCCAAGCTGTCTGCACTGTCAGCACCCAGGAGATGCTGACTTCTCCTGCAGCCTCCAACTCACAATGCAATTAACTTTGTAATTGCATTTGTTTTGGGGGGAGAAGGGGTGCGACTGTTGAAACGGTCCCTCCTCCACCCTGCACATGCTCTGTTAGCCTTAGCAAGATGCTTCCGTATGTAGTGTCCGTAAATACCCGTTGTTAGAGTTTGCATGCTCCTGCCTCTGTGCGGCTTCAAAAACTCCATATAGCTGTTTCTATGTAGTGGTGGTACAATTCATCAGTCAGCTTAAAAATGTCAACTTGTTCCAGCCCTTTCTTATTGTTCCTTTAACCTCTCACCATTAAGTCACGACTATATTATCATATTACTTTATTAAATGCTCCTCATATAATAATACAATAAGGCACTCTGCTCCGCCTTCATAAAAGAGCACAGAGTCAGCCAGCTGCTATTGACTGACAATAAGGGATTTCATGAGAGAGCCCTTAGGCGAGTAATAAAACATTATCTATAGGCTTGAGGTGCATTGTGCTAGATATTCACCTCCTCTGGATTAAAGATGTAAGGAAAATGGGAGGGTGTCCGTGTATATTTGTTGCGTTTGAATCCCCCCTGCTTGTGTAATTCTCTTTCGTGCTTGCGGAGCGCACAAAGTGCTTCATCCTCCGTGCTTTCTGCCGCTCCGCCGATTGACACCGACTTTGAGGAAAATACCGGCGTTTTGCTCCTGTTTAATTGAAATGCAAACTACATCTGTGGCCAGGCCAGAGAATTGCCAATATTCTCTTTTTCTCTCTCTCTCTTTTTTTGCAGCGAGGATGATAAAGGCTTCCGCTATTTCTGTGGCTATCGACTTGGTCATGTGTGTAATTGCTTCATGCAGCTTCAGCCCCTCAAATGCACCAATGTAAATATTAAAGAGAGCGAGCTTAATAAAATGCTGTTCAAACAATACCGGACCAATCTTCCTTCACGTCGGTCCAGCTACACATGGAGGAGGAGGGTGGGTGGTCCATCAAGATGGAAGTAGTTACATAGAGAGAAAAAGCCTTATACAAGAAGAAAGGGGGAGAGAGAGAGAGAGAGAAAGAGGGAGATGAAGGAAAGCGAAGGAGTGGACAGGGCCCGAGGAAGGAGGAAAAAGAGAGCAGGACGTAGGCGGAGCCTATAGATCAGTCAGACTTTTTAATGGTATTGATTGGCCCGCTGGGGGCTACGGTGCATCAGATGAAGGCCAACGTCCCTCGATCACCTTGACCTTGGGCTGCTAGCAGCCCCATGACCTCTGACCCCTGTGATCTCAAAGTGAAGACGGCGCAAAAGAGAGTTAGCCATCCCCTCCCTCCTAACCCAAGCACCCCCCCACCCCCACACCCATTTGCCTCGTCTCCTTCCAAATGAGAATTGACTTTCCTCCCCTTGGATGCTGGAAATGTGGGTTAAAGTATGTCAATAATGTTTCACAAGAACAATTTCTCCCCAGAACAGTCCGAGCTGGAACGTTTTGACATTTGGAGGCAGCGGAGGGGGTGGGGGGGGTTCGGATGGGGGGAGGTTCCTGCTCCACCAAGGCACTTGAAGGGAGTTGTTGGCCGCTAACTGCACGGACATATCGATCGGGCGCTTAAATTGCGCGCGCACACACTCCGAAGTGCATTGAGATTCAGGCACAGGGCATGCGGAGTGCAGGCAGCACTAGCGCTGTTCTAATGGTAATTGCTTTCGATCCTCACTCGCGCATCCATGATTTACTGCCTCCTCCTGACGAATGGTCGGACGCAAAATATTTTGGAAAGAAAAATGTATCGTGATCCCTTCTTATTTTCTCAAAAACAACAACAACAGAAAAGATGTCGCCTCTCTGTTGCGCCTCTGCTGGGCGTAAGCCGGCTGAGCATCGAGGAAGGATTCATTAATACTGCAAAGCAGAAAATCAGCAGCTAAGTGTGGTAGTGGGTCATTAGGAGAGAGGACGCTTGGCTTTGTCCTGGCTCACTTCATCAGTGTTGGATGTTCTGACTGGATGTGTGTGTGTGTGTGTGTGGGTTCGTAGAGTCCTCGGCTCCATTACGGCAAATGGATTGCGGACGGGATTGCCTGCCCCTTGCTGAAACAGTCAGGTGCCATCAATTCCTGCCAAACACATTATTCAGGAGTGTCTCCAGCACGACTTAGGACTTTTAACAAAGACATGGGCTTTGATTGAGCTGATTGCTGCTGTAGCTCATCAGTGGCTAGACTTTTGTTGCTACCTTGTTAGGGCAAAGTACCCGCAATGACCCCTGCTGAGGGAAGGGATGGGTGCAGTGACATTGTCAAAGTCAAAATCTAGATCCAGTTCCAACACATGGAGTAAAAAGTGCTTTATGGAGTTTTTACCCTTTTCTGGTTCTGCTTCAACCATGACCTTCACGGAGAACCTACCACAAGAGAGGGAACTTGAACTTAGAAGCCACAAAGACAAGTAGCAGAACGTTATTTAGCAAAAACTTTCTATACTGGGATCCCATCGAAGAACTACTCCCTAAGAACCTTTGAGCTCGAGCTTTCAGTAGAGCTCTATTGAGAAAAGTGGTTCTTCGAAGGTGCTGCTGTTTTGGCATCTTTATTTTTATCACCTTCAAGCTAAAATTGTTGCTAGCATGTCTATCTGGATGCTCAGTAAATAGCATACTTCTGCTTCTTCTCCTTCTCTCCCCATTCCTTTATTCTCTCTCTCTTTCCTGGCAGGTCCTCGGTAAGACACTTCTCCCCGCTGCAGTTCATTAAGAGAGATTTGAATCTGCGTGTGCCGAAGCAGCTGTTTGTATCTGCTTTCCCTGCAATCTGCCAATGGTAATCCTGTTTACACTGCCTGCAAAACAACCAGTGGACTTGTCCTGCCCATTGGCCTGTCAATAACCCAAACGCTGGCCCGCAATTTATGTCTCCGTGCTCACAATGAGGTCTTAGAAGAGAACACAGTAAAACAAAGGTTGTTTTAAGACTGAGTTCAGAGTGATTTATATATTTTGTAATACGCGTTGGGCCTACTTGCTTCACTAGTTTATCTCTACTTGTGCAAATTAATCTTAGGCATGGAAGTAACCACTGGAAGTTAAGCAATTGGCAGCCAAGTCCATACAACAGCATACCTTTGAAAATGGTTCATTTGGTAGCTCCTGGTAACCTTAACATTATAATGCTCCTGCAGTGCTCTAATTCAGCCTCCTCTACCCAATATGTGGCATTTAACAGGCTGCTAAACTTTGCTAAGCAATTACGATTGGCATGAAGCATTTTCCAAAGATTTTTATTATACATCACTTGGTTTTACACATCATAATCTTTTAGGGTGCCATTAGTTTTGCCCTGTTAGGTCTAATCAAGTCAATAGCTAGTAACTAATTTATCAAGGCAAACATTCCTATTTAACTATTGTTAAACAAGCAGTGTTTTGCCAAGACCATCTGATGAGATCCTGCCAAACAGGTTAGGTATTGACTCGAAGCAATGTACTAAGCTCAGTTCATGTTGATTAAGACCTATGAAGTTAACACCTGGTTAACAGCTGTATATTCACATGCATAGCTGAACACACAGCCCACAAGTTCACAAGCAAGAAAGCTTTGAGAAGTGAACGAGTTCAGTATCAATGACTATCCACATTGTTTCCGAGTTTGATGCTAATTTGTATTGATTTATTGGGGAATTTCACTGCCTTTGTGAGTCAGCTTGATCGGCCTGAAATCCCTGTTTTTCCATTTTTGTTTATTCTCTGTTCCTCTGCTACAATGAGCAAACAAGTGAATGAGAACGTGCAACATTTCCTCAGAAACAGTTCTATTTAGTCATTTCCCTTTCTTTAAATGCAGTTAACTCATAGAGCATTATACCAGGATTGGTGATCTTGGGATGCTGTATGTGACTCTCTTACATCTTTTTTTCTCTTTTAGCTCTTGCCAGCATGTAAAAGACAGTCTGAGATATACTCCTGTCCAGTCTCTTGCTCTTGCTCTTGATATTAATAATAATAATAATAATAATAATAATAATAATAATAATAATAATAATAATAATAACAATATTGTTAATTTATAGAGCACCTTTAATACAGTTGGCAGCTCAAAGTGTTTTATAGACAGTTGATATGGGGGAGGAATACTAGTAATAACAATAATTAAGCTAAAATCATTGCAGAATATTACTTTAATATCTCTCACCTGAAGTTCAGTTTGGTTTAGATTAAAGAAATGGAAGACTGTGTAGCTGGTTTTTTTTGGTCCTGCCTTGTTAAGTCTTATAAAGCCGATTGCTGGTAACTTATTTATCAAGCCAAACATTCCTACTGCACTAGTGTTAATTAAGAAGTCTTTCACACTCAGGTGCAGTCAAACAGGTTAGATAGAATTGAGTGAAGTGATGTTAATACGCTCAGTTCATGGTGAATAAGGCCTAGAAGTTAACACCTGGTTAACAGCTGTATATTCACTTCATACCCCAGGCTCAGCTTGTTCTTATTTAGAGCTACATTTATATATATATATATATATATATCTATATATATATATATATATATATATATATATATATATATATATATATATATATATTTATAGAGAGAGAGAGAGAGAGAGAGAGAGAGAGAGAGAGAGAGAGAGATAGCTACTGCCTGAACCTTATTAAACATAATATGCCAATACAAGTTCTTTCAGTCTGCCAGCTCTGTGCTGACCATTTGTACCTGGTTTAGTGATGCCACTTTTTGTGTAAAACATCAATAAACTTCTGAACATGGTCATTAATCTACAAGGTTGTTTTAGTATTCGGTCAAGTTAATTAAGTAGTAATTAGCAGTTAACTACCAGATATTGGCTCATTAAGACTTAATAATAATAACATTACACTGGTGTTATAACATCACCCAACACCGATGTGTTAGCAGCTTTGTTCTATACATATAGACACTGTCATAATAAGAGCTTCTAACTGAAAAAACACTGGTTGTGTGTAAACATTGCTAAAAGAACAGTTCAGTAACCATAACCCATTGTTTCATTTACATACACTCATCCTTAAAAGAACAGTATTAGCACAAATAGTTTACAGAAGGAATTAACAGACAGGAATGAAACTTGGTGTGCAGGTTTGACACTGTATGAAATCTGAATGGTTGTGACGTAGGTAAGAAAGGGCCTTATTACCACACCTGACTGCCCGAACAGCCACAAATGTGGAGATTCAGTGAGCAGTGATGCCCTCTATTAGTCATTTTAGTACCAGCGCCTTTGGAAGATGGCTGCAAGAGGCAAGACTACATCCACCATGTCAACATCACCAAAGACTGGAACAGACTGTCATGGAGTGACTCAGAATGGCAGTGGGTCATTTTCAGTGATCTGTCCTGCTTTTGTCTTGGCTAAGACGACCAACGAATCTGCATGTGGCGGCAACATGGTCAGCGCCAAGATGAATGGTTTGCTGTCACACGTCCAGAAGGCCTGGTGCACTCCACCTCCACACCCACTGCAAAATCTGCAGGAACTGTGTGGAAATATTCAAGCTGCATGGGATGGATTACCACAGGACACCATTAAGAATCTCTACAACTCAATGCTGAGATATATACATGTTGTGTTAGCAAAGGCGGCCCAATGCCATACTGCTAGACACTACTTTTGTATGTGTATCTCCACAAATATCGTCAGTAAAATGATTGTTCCTGGTATCCTTTATCTTCATTCCCATAAGTGATAGCATTCCAATCAATGGTGACAAGTGTACATTCAAGCATAGAATGCTTTTCCTCCTTCTATAAAGCTACTGTTTTGAAGATACAGTGTTTTGGTACTTTGTTAGATGAACTGAAGGTGTTGGATTATCCTGTATAGATGCATGCGTACCTTGACATCAGTCTGCCATTCATAAGGCACTGGTGCTGTTAAAAGTCTTGGCCTGGTATTTGCTGAAAGCGGAACCAGTGTTCGTCCAAAACTACACACAATTACGGATTTTAAAGCACTTTACGCTGCTCCTGAGATCAGGCTTTTCATTGCGGTTGCCAGGTGAACTGACAACCTCACACCCATCCTGTCGGTGTAAATACGGTGTTTGTGCAAAGTGGTCTCACGGAGAATTGATTAACTGGACTCCGTCCAAGAGTTTATCCTGTTAATGTGTTCATCAAGCACCAAGCAGTCGCAGGGCACGGATCATTGTCAGCCTCAAACTGATGCAAAAACGCCATTGAAGCAGCACATCTAATGGAGCGTCAGTTTTGGCAAGGGGAAAGAGGGTTTGGGGACTGTTTCATGCCTCTTGAATGGTCCTTTAATTAATGGGCATTGTCACAGTCACTTTGAATAAATAAACAATGCACATCTAGTGGCTGGAAACTTCATCTGGAACACCAGCATCACTGCAAGAGTGGGGGTGGGGTGGGGGGGTGGCGGGTTCTCTTCACTCTCCCGCTCCGAGTTAGCACTACATTTCACATGTGAGCTAGAGTGGTTTTAGAGTTTTAGTGTCAGGATGTAAGGTCAATCCTCAGTTTCCTGTGAACAGCCTTTAACACAGAGCCCCCAACACACTGCCACCCCCCCACCCCGACACACTGATGCCCAGCACTGCTGGAGGATGGTTAACGTTAGCCCCATCCGGACTCCCAGCTATATGCAAGATGATTATACCTTCATAATGAAGTCATTTTCATTTTTTTGAGCGCTGTTGGCCTTCCTCCAGGTACTCTCAGATGGTTACCAGATGTCTAGATATTCCTCTAAAGACCCTCACTGCTTCTCGCTTTTATTTTGAACAATTTCTCTTTCTCTGAGCTGCTTTTTCCCACAAGTTATTACAGACATGAATTTATGAAAAGATACAAAACCACTTAAAAATCAGAACACAAATATTTAGAACAATGAATTTCTTAATTTAGGATAAAAGTCATTTCAGGTATAAAGATAATAAAGAGATACAGTGAAAGTGACAAACACATACAAAATATTTTTAATATTCATTTTATCATTTTATTTTACCTAAAGACTAAACCTAAAGAGCAAACATAAACAGGAATAGAATAAAGTTCTGTCTACTTTTAAACAGTTAAAAAAGACCAGACTAATTTATTTGTTCGTAATTTATGTATTTATTTTATAATAAATGGTCTATTCATCTGACAGTCTGTCTGTCTGTCTGTCTGTCTGTCTGTCTATCTATCTATCTATCTATCTATCTATCTATCTATCTATCTATATGTCTGTCTGTCTGTCTGTCTGTCTGTATATCTGTCTGTCTGTCTGTATATCTGTCTGTCTGTCTGTCTGTCTGTCTGTATATCTATCTGTCTGTCTGTCTGTCTGTATATCTATCTGTCTGTCTGTCTGTCTGTCTGTATATCTATCCATCTATCTGTCTGTCTGTCTGTCTGTCTGTATATCTATCTGTCTGTCTGTCTGTCTGTCTGTATATCTATCTGTCTGTCTGTCTGTCTGTATATCTGTCTGTCTGTCTGTCTGTATATCTATCTGTCTGTCTGTCTCTCTGTATATCTATCTGTCTGTCTGTATATCTATCTGTCTGTCTGTCTGTATGGCTATCTGTCTATCTGTCTGTCTGTCTGTCTGTCTGTCTGTCTGTCTGTCTGTCTGTATATCTATCTGTCTATCTTTCTGTTTGTCTGTAGGTCTATTAATCTGTTCATATATTCATTCATCACTCTGTGCTGAACTCATTCCCTCAGTGTTACTGTATGCGATATAGACAGCAGTGTCTGTGTTCTTCATTACGTGATGTACAACGCCAGCCAGAAAAATGACAACTTAGCTGTGAAAGTAAGCGGGAGGGATGTCTGTCTGTCTGCAAGTGTATAGCAAGAGGTCTGAGAGCAAGTCTGCACTGAATATTTATGGCTGTTTGATCTGGCCTGTATAGCTGGATGAAAGTCTGTCTGTATATCTGTCTGTCTGTCTGTCTGTATATCTATCTGTCTGTCTGTCTCTCTGTATATCTATCTGTCTGTCTGTATATCTATCTGTCTATCTGTCTGTCTGTCTGTATGTCTATCTGTCTATCTGTCTGTCTGTCTGTCTGTCTGTCTGTCTGTCTGTCTGTATGTCTATCTGTCTATCTTTCTGTTTGTCTGTAGGTCTATTAATCTGTTCATATATTCATTCATCACTCTGTGCTGAACTCATTCCCTCAGTGTTACTGTATGCGATATAGACAAAGTGTCTGTGTTCTGCCGTGATGTACAACGCCCAGGCCACAAAGTAAGCGGGAGGGATTTTGCCTGGCCGAAGCAGCAAGTGTATTAGCAAGAGGTCCAGAGAGCAAGAGAAAGCACTGAAATATTTATGGCGGTTTGATTTGGATCTCTCCCCAAGGATGAAGCAGTGAAAACATGCAATCTGCGAATGGCCACAGGCAACGTGGTGAGGAGGTCAGACCTATAGGTTTTTCTTTACATGAAAACAACTCGTCGAAGGGAGAAGACACAGCGAGGGAGAAGAAATATATTCTCCACCTGGGAGCAACATCTCTCGGCTTTGGAGAGTTATAGATCTGCTCCCTTCCTGGCTTTTTTCCCCCCCATTCTTTTTTTTTTGTTGTTGCTCCAGACAGCTTTCCTCATTTTCCTTGGATCAAAAATCCATTTTGGATCATCCATTCAAAATTAAATCTGGCAGGTGCTTGTATACACAACAAACTCAATTTGCCGTCAAGGTTTTGAGGTCTTTTCGTGCCGTGCGTCAGCGGCTAGCATCAAAGATCAGCTGCTTTATCTTTACGAGGGTTGTGAAAAGGTTTTGTTGGATCAGACGCTTCATACGTGTATCACTAGCTTGATGTGTTTTGTTTGTGTTGGTTTTCAAAGTTAATGTAGTTTCTTTGTGAGTCAACTGACCTGAACTGAAACCATTTATGGGTTTAGTTTTCATTAGAACTCCTTTCAGATAATCATTCATAGGTTTATATCATCAGCTATTGGGTTTTATTGGCTAATCCAAATGCTTTTTGTTCCTTCATTTACAACTTCTATTACTTTTCTATTGTTGTTGTTCGACATGTGGTGTTGACCAGAGGAGGACACATTCCTCTTTCCAGTTTTAAAGGCTTATCTTTCTTGGATTTTTTATTGCCACACTTGATATACTAGGCGCTTGGACGCCTTGGGCCAAGATGTTAGGCTGTAACACAATTATTATTCAGGACTCATCATATTTCAAAACTATTTCAATTGCTTGTATGTAAAACATGAAGAAAAACAGCTATATTGATCAGAAACTTGAAAATAGAATATATATATATACAAAACACAAAACAGAGTCATTGGTAATAGAGTCCATACCCATAGATAGAGTTACTATTCTATATATATATATATATATATATATATATATATATATATATATATATATATTTAGAATAGTAACTCTATCTATGGGTATGGACTCTATTACCACTGATTCTGTTTTGTGTTTTGTCCCTTTCACCTTACCCTTCTTCTTGGCTATTTACAACTGTACACGACCTTGTCTTTCCATGGCAAGACTCTGTGACACTACAATGCTTTGTATCTCTATATGTTTGTCAATTGAAGGTTCATGAGATGAACTTCTGACCTATGGTTGAGAACTGTTTCACCACTGATTGATCTAAACATTCACAAATCTTCTTAACTGTAAGCCAAGATCCACATGGGAACAAATGAGTCAATTTAGGATAAAAAAGGTTTCATAGAATGTTCAAATTACGCCTGAGAGATTATTACAATTTACATTGCTACTACATTATTACAAATTACATGTGATGACCTAGGCAATGACATAAAGCCTAAGTGTTTTGGAGGGTAAGACAATTCAACAGACAGTCAGTAGAACACATTTCGATAAACCGAACATACGCAATTGATAATGCAATAAACGGCAGACAATTGTACATGACCATTTGCATGACTGTACAAAAGCATTTGCAAAATGTGAAACGCAATGAGAAATGCTAGTATAATGTGACAAGAAGATGTGGAGATTGAATGAACAGTTTTGAGAATTTCAATTCTGATCTGAGAAATGACTGATCTGAGAAATGACAGAAAAAACTGTAAGCACTGAATGCGTCCCAAATGTTCTGTTTTTTTTTTTTTTTTAAAGAGGAACTGTGGTTCACTAATCTGGTAAAATAATAGCTAACTGCAATACACAAACTAGTGCACAGTCCCCCTTTGAGTTTGCTAAATGCCTTTTTGAATATTCCTTTATTCTACTGTATTAACTTTATTTTACTGTTCAAGCTACAGTCTTGCACTTGCTTTGTTAAGTCTACATCTGTCTAAATTTTCTTTGGTTTCGTCCATTTAATGTGCAAACCCTCCACCTGCATTTAGGTCTGCACATCAGCAGAGTACTCTCCATGCTGTAACAGTTTACAGATAGTTCACATAGTTCCTGCAGCTAATAATAATGGCAGACAAGCATCAGCATGATCAGCATGGTTGAGTTGAAATCTGTAAATCAGTAAAGCTGGAGATATTAAGTAAAGTTTATTATTACTGGCTTTTTGTGCTGCACATTGACATTCATCTTTTCAATTTTCTATTTTTATATTTCCATAGTGATAAATATGATAGTAATGGAGTGGTTGGATCATTGCAAAATGTCTGACTAAACAGCAAACCCACCCCCGCTCGTGTAATTTGGTCCACTTTATCCATTGTGCTGTGAAGCCAACCGAGCCAAATGTAAAAGACACAATATCTTTTAAAAACTCTCATGAATAGGTTTATAGAGACATGTTACACAGTTCTGTTTACTTAGACATTGGCCTATTGGATGTGTGGCACCACCATTGATTAAAAATGACATTAAATGTTAAATAAATTGATCTGTGTAACAATGTAGCAATAAAGAACCAGTAACATATCAGCCAATAGATTGACAAGACATAATAAGAGCATTAGATGTGCTCTGTATAAGGCTTAAATCCTCCTAGTTACTGCTTAGTTATATAATAATAAGCAGCCAGGTAATTAGTCATTTTGGGCTTGAGAAGTTGCCAGCTATTGGCTTTATGAGGTATAATAAGGGCATAATAATGGACACCTTAATCTTGTGCCAAATGTTATCATGTATACTGTACAAACAGAACTGTACTGGACAATGCCTATGTCACTGTAATTATTACTGGTAATATGTTGTAATAATAGGCAGCCAGTTCTTTCTTGAATTTCCCTCTGGGATCAATAAAGTATCTATCTATATCTATCTATCTATCAGTTACTGCCAACTACTGCCTTGATAAGGTTTACCAAGTGGCCTTATAATGTCCCTCTATACCGAAATATTATTTATTTTACTGTTACCAAGTTACATATTACTGGGCAGTTCTAAAATCTGACATGTGAAGAGATGCCAATTTTAAATCAGTAAACAACTAAAAATGATCTTATCTCTGCTGATAGGACTGATAATTCTAAATCTCCTGCTCGGTGAGCCTCCCATGACGACTCCTGCCAACAGAGACAAGCCTGTGTTGCTCATTTCCCCATGGTTACACAGCCAATGAGGCCAGAAACACAGAGAGAGGAGCCAAGCCCTCAAAAGCGGCTGATGGAAAACGCTCCATCCCACCCAAAGCATCCTTCAGGGAAAGGCTGGGGTATGCCTGATTACGCTTCTGTCAGTTTTACTATCGCAGTAAAACTGAGAATCGTACAGTCTCAAAGGGTGCAAGAATGGGTTCTTCATAGCACTTCCACAGAGGAACCACTTCTGGTACCCTAAAGAACATTTCAGTGGATGCTTCTTTTTGATACATGAGAGATGTGAGAGTGAGGAACCTTTTTGAAGTTTGAAGAAACTCCACTTAATGAAAAGGTTCTACAATCATCAATACAATCAAGATACAGATTACCAAGAACGATAAATGATGTTTCAGGCAATATTTATTGAGCTACACATACAGAAGTAGTGTCTCTCTGCATGGTATCAGGCCGCCAAACGTCTCAGCATGGAGTTGTAGAGGTTCCTAATGGTATTATGCGATAATCCAGCCTAAATATTCTCACACAGTTCCTGCACATTTCACAGTGGCGGTGGAGGTGGAGTGACACCAGACCTTCTGGACGTGTGATATGTGATGTGGGACTTGTCACTGAGGATGGCCTGGTGCCATTTTTAATTACTCCATCACAGTCTGGTATGACACCATTGCAGTCTTTGTTGGTGATGTCGAAGTTGTAGTAATGGTCTGCATGCATGTAGTCTTGCATCATGCAGGAGTCTGGATGACTCATGAAGAGTACCACTGCTCACTGAATGTCCACTATTGTGGCTGTTGGGTCAGTCAAGGAACAGCAGTAAAGCCAGTCCTTGCTAACGTCACATGCATGGCCAAGTGTGAAACTTGAATCATTCACATGTCTCACAATGTCAAACCTTCCCACCAAGTTTCATTCCTGTCAGTTGATTCCTTCTGGGTGCACCTATTTGTGCAGCTATTCTTGTTATGATAATTGTAATCAACTGATTAACGGTTTGTTAAAGAACTCCATGTCTATGATTTATGCTGGGAACATGTTCCCAACACTTTCTGAAATCCCAAATTCTCCTCACCACTTTTAAAAGTGCTATCTGTTTAAAGCAGCAGTACGTTAGAATTGGTATTGTTTGCTCTTGGGCTCCCCCCACAGTCATGGAGTATAATGCATGCTACTGTTTACTCTCTTCTTGTAAATTATAGTGTGAATCTAAAGTGTAATCATGCCTGTGTGATGAACATGTATTTAATGCTGTGTATAATTTCAGTGAACTTCAAAAACGAGTTTTTAAAACTTAGGCACTGAGGCAACAAATTACCTCAAATGATTTAAGTAAACTTAACTTGCCTCCATGAATGGATTATTCTTTAGTCTCAGAACTATCATAAAACAATGTTCCAAGCATCAGGCAGCATACTCCAAACTGTTTCAAGTAGTAGTTTTCTCTGAGGGAGCTTTTAGAGGCATTAAAACACTTCAGACATCTGGCTCCACTGCTGCACCACCGCTGCTATGGATAATGCTAATTCGGTAAGTTTCTCTAAATTGTAGTATTTAGCATTAAACCACTTTAAATGGCTTTATTCACATTTTAGTAATTTTTTTATGCAGGAATTTGAATGGGGAATGGATGGAATTATCCTTTTAACGTAATCTTTCAACTGACATTACATGCTTAGTATAGACAAATGATTGTGAATACATTTGTGTCTGTTCTGGAGACAAAACAGCTTGTGATGCGATTATGATCCCAACAATTACCCAGCAAAACCCAGACGTAATCGATAGGCCATCAGACAACAGGTCAGAGTGTCGGGGGTCAAGTGTCAGAGGTCAGCGCTGTTGTGGTCTGTTTGGGAGTGCGTGCGTGTGTGTGTTTGGGTTAAGCGAGAGAGATGATGCTGATTCAGAACTCAGACAAATATCAGTCTGAACACAGAGCACAATAAGATACAGCTTTGAATAGATTATGTGTCCCTTAAGGGCCGTGCTAGCATCTATTGATTGGGTTGCTGCGGTGCTTTAGCCCTGAGCGAGGGCCCTTTAAATGATTCCTGGTGCAGTTTTTTTTTCTTTTCTGTTGGTTTTATTTTTTTGAATGACATAGTTTAACTCCAGAGTACAATAATACCTTACAACATCGTCTGGAACACTAAAGGGTAAACAATGAAATTGCGATTTTCCTTTTGGGGCTTATTAGGAGTCTCTATAAGCTGGACTGGACTTGATTGCTTCTTGATTATCCGATTACGGCAGCACAACTGGAGCCATGCTGATGTACATGAAGCGCTTGAGTCAGAAAGCTCAGATCCTAAACAGAAGATACACCACTGCTAAAAAGCTTCATATCATATTGTCTTTGGTGGGGCAAAACTTTGCATCTCCATTTCATGATGAGTGGAAATTTTATGATGAACAGGTCAGCAGAAATGTTCCAGAATCACTTGGGGTACAAACTCTTTGCATGAACATCCATTAGACAGTCCACATGTTTTCCCTACTGTAAAATGACCATTTTGGAACAACAGAATACAAATAAATACTCATGATAATAAGTTGCAACTGTGGTGTAGCATAACACAGGCATCCATCCCAAGAAGTCCTGTAGCCTGAAAAATGTACACAGGCTACACTACAGCAGCCCAAGCCAACCCAAGCGGTGGCATAGTGTTTGTAGAAGACCTGTTCTTCTAAAAGTCCAACTTGGCAAATGGTCAAATGCTTATTACGTGCACAGCACTCTTCTGCTTTCCTTTACCATCCTATCGCTCTTTCCATTCACATGCAACCGAATCACAGGAAACTAACAGCCAATGAAATGCTTTTATATATGCATATACTTCTAAATGTAATTAAAAAAGAATTTAAAGCAAAGAAAATTCACAACATGAACTAATAAACTCATCTTGAATACAGCTCTTACAGTGTACCTTCCACCCAGGTGGTCTACAATATATTGCTATGGCAAGCCCAGATAGCCAAAGAAGCAGTCTCATAGCTGTGATGTAGTGCAGAACAAGCAACCCGTGTGTGATACCCGTGTGTGGTTTCTAGATGTAGGCCACATCAATGTTCAGACATTTGTGCATCAGTTGCTCAGTTGGGCCAGATTTGGTGGATGCTTTACCTGGCACAGTTCTGCTGAGAATGTCCTGTAGACTGGGATTTTTGCCACTGCTGGTGGACCTGTATGACTTTACGTTTCCACACACCTACAAATTCAGCTACTTCCTTTAACACTATGGTCTTTGGCACGACCAAATGCAGTCACTCCTTCCAGCAAATCATTAATATCTGCTTTGTGACCCATTTTCCACACTTAAAAAATAGAAATGAAAATTCCACACTTAAAAATGTCTAACACTCTAGAAGTATATGTAGATACAAATAATTAGCATTAGTCTGTAAAAAAATAATCTAAAAAAATCTAAATATTTTAAAGCAATCTCAGAGCTGCAGATGATTGTAAAATCACTATATGGAGTTGGAATATAATTAATATCAAAATACCAAATGTGACAGTCATGTGTTATACTAACGTTTATGGATACACATACAGTATATGTATATAGATATTTATACTTTCTACAGAAAGGGTCACATAAGTGTATTTATATGAAATATATACAATAAAGAAACATGAAAGCAGGTATAAAACAGTGGGGTTGTACCCTCAAGGGTTAGGGAAACATATTCCACATGTGTACCATATTCCATTTTAATACCCTGGATTCCACATACCCAGTCCTTTCCCCAGCCTTTAATTAATATGCTCTGCTTTAAAACATAGGTTATGAATGGATACAAGTATGTACCTTGCCAGTGGGAAAAAAAATGTAGGCCTCACAATTGGACCTTAAAACCACTGATGTGTCTTTGACTGTACATTTACAGTGTTTGTACCTTTTCTAGCAGTGTAGTGGATTAGTTCATTCTAAATATTGTACAGCTTTCTCAGATTCATCAGAATCATCTACAGCTCTATTCATCATTCTGGACACATCAAATAAAATCAAAACCAAATCACTTTTATTGTCACGTCACATTTTCACAGGTGTGAAGGTGAGTGAAAAACTTAGGCAAGTAGTCCCTTACAGTACATACAAAATAAAAAAATATAGACATTAGACAATAAATATGCACAATACTAAGCACAAAATCTGTGTTTATCCTGATATACAGTTTTATATAACAGTAATATAAAGTTATGAATAAAATCTAGCATGATATTGATATTGTATTTATTTACATTACTTTACTTTAACCCTTCTTAAAGCATGTATCTGCAACATTTGGTTTTATATATTCGGAAACATTGTTTCCCAACTTTTCACTCATGATCCTAAACTTTTGCCCCCCACCCCTTCTACACCAGGGTGCTTTCTTGGGATCGAGTTGAAAACTAAATCCAGGGTTGCTATTAAGTGTGTCCTGACTGCTCTTGGCTCACCTGTTGGGAAAACGTGTTGGAGTCCATCTGTCAGGTTGGGTTTATATCCAGCCCATTATAAAATGGCCCTAGTGGAGGCCTCTGAGTCCATTATGAGCTCATGAGGGGTAGCCTTTAAGAGACATACTGAGCCAAATCCCTCAGTGTGTGCCAGCTAGCTTGCGCTGCGCCCTGGCTGTGGCCCATTGCTTTCCTACCAGCATGTTCTACCATTTGTGCCTCAACCGGCTCTGATCCGTGACCCACCCAGACGCGTCTAGAAGGAGTTTGGGGGGGGTGTTCGGTGGATCATTTGAGCGAAAGAGCACTACATCATCGGCCTCATCCTGAGCTAGAGCTGCTCTCAACACCCCCCTCTCACTTCGACTCCCAGTGTTTCTATGAAATATGTGCTACTTCCCATTTAAATTAGAAGCTCCTGAACCATGAAGAACACCACAGGTATCCGTGGCTACGGCGGCGGGCTTGTGCCGGGCGAGCCATGCGCCGCAGACACACACGCATCGGCCTGTGACATATTAAACGCAAAGAAAATAAATTGCCTCCTCCCTGATGACTTATGAGCTGTGTCTCCAGACACCCTGCTGCTCATTGGAGAAATTTCCCCCTTTTTGGGAATGGTTGAGCCATGACTTTTCTTCTTTTTCTTTTTTTTCCACAATCAGGAGCTAATTGCACATATATTCATGTTTGTAGCCAATCCTCGACTCAAGGGCAATGAACTCTCTCAGGCAGCACTGGAAGATCATTTGGGGCAAAATAAAGCAATATGCTGAGAGAGGTACGTTACTATGATTCTTCTAAGGGTCTTGTGTGCAAGTCTGTTATTTGCATTATTTTGACTAAATATAAGAGTAGTTGCACACTGTAACTACTGGTCACACTGGTCTTATCACTGTACCTGACTGTATATATATATATACTGTATTTATTTTATATGCATATTATTATATGCATATACAGGGGTTGGACAATGAAACTGAAACCCCTGGCTTTAGACCACAATCATTTATTAGTATGGTGTAGGGCCTCCTTTTGCGGCCAATATAGCGTCAGTTCATCTTGGGAATGACATATACTGCGTCCTGCACAGTGGTCAGAGGGAGTTTAAGCCATTCTTCTTGCAGGATAGTGGCCAGGTCACTACGTGATGCTGGTGGAGGTTCATCCTTCTTGGTGGTATGCTGACATTACCCTGGATACCGTGGCTCTTGATACATCACAAAGACTTGCTGTCTTGGTCACAGATGCGCCAGCAAGACGTGCACCAACAATTTGTCCTCTTTTGAACTCTGGTATGTCACCCATAATGTTGTGTGCATTGCAGTATTTTGAGCAGAACTGTGCTCTTACCTGCTAACTGAACCTTCACACTCTGCTCTTACTGGTGCAATGTGCAATTAATGAAGATTGGCCACCAGGCTGGTCCAATTTAGCCATGAGACCTCCCACACTAAAATGACAGGTGTTTCAGTTTCATTGTCCAACCCCTGTATATATCAATGCAAATACTGGTGCAAATACAAAATGCCACATTGTCTTTTAACGTAAGATTTTTTAAAGTGCCATATTTAAAAGCCTTATTTGTTATTGACTTACGATTTTCCACTTGCACATGTGTATAAACAAATGCTGCAATTATTCCAATTACAAATTCCATTCAAAGACATATTACACTATGCTTTTGTGTTGTGTTACTGACGCTGTCCCAAAAATCCACAATACAAATGTCAGATGTGACATAACTAAAACATCTTTTGGGGGTAACGGCTGTGCCTTCCTGTTTTGGAATGAGTGCAAAATACACATGCATTTAAAAAATCCATCTGGTCGTGTGTTCATTCCAGTTTTATTTCTTTCAGTGATGCACACACAAGTTATTTGAGTATAGTATATGAGTATAGCCCCCAACCCAAGTTACAAACTGTCTCTTAAAACAATATTAGCCAGTCCAAGAACCATTAGATGCTAGATGAAATGGGTAGCTATGGCCGAGCAGTTGAACACAAGACTAAAATCGTTGAGTGTAATGCCAAATGTAGGGTAGGGTAATGTTAATGCTACATATAAAAACAATATATGTAAAAACATATATAAAAAAATCTAGACATTTATTTACTCTCAGCTTTGTAACTAGTTTGTTTGCCGTGGAAGAACTTCAGCGGCCTGCACAGGCCTTCGTCTAGTGCCCATAAAACCTTGTGGAAAGTTTTTAGAGAAAGTAGAGGCTGTTATAGCAGCAAATGGAGGAACAACTCCATATTAATGCCCATGTTTTACAAGTAGATGTCCAACAAGTGGCAAGAAGAGTTAAGTGAGCCCTTTCTGAAGTTCTGGATTTCTTAATTGATGATTAATAAAAACGTGCTCTGATTGTTAAGTAACTCACAAGTATAGACACAACTAAATGTAACTAAACTAATAACACACAAACAGTTGTACTTTTCATGTCTTTTATTGAACACATCTTCTGGTATGCCTTGCTAAGGCCTGGGATGCACAGCCTTCCTAAGGTCGTCCCACAGCATCCTGATGGGGTCAAGTTGAGGACTGTGACCTGACAATTCCATAACACAACTCTCCTTCTTCTTAACCATTCTCTCTTGATTTACTTGTGTACTTAGAGTCATTGTCTTGTTGCATCACCAAATGTCTCCTCAGCTTAAGGTCGTGAACTGCTGCCTTTTACATTCTCCTGCAAAATATTTTAAGACCCTGTATATACATGGTGATACACTTTGATTTTACTGTATCCATCACAATGTTCTTTCATGAGCACCATTTTCTTTCAACAATGGTTTTTGCAGTTTGTAGAGTCTTCTGTTGGTTCTTTGTTAACATTGTGTGTTCTTTCTAGCCTGCACTGTTAGCGATGCTTAATGTGCTCAGTAAAAGACGTGGAAAGTAAAACTGTTTGTGTTAGTAGTTAAATCTATCTATAATTGTGACTTAGATAACCATCAGGTCACATTTTATTAGTAATCAAAGCAGAAATCCAAAGTGTTCCCTTACTGTTTCGTGCAGCTGTAATTGTGATGGTGAGGTGTCCACATACCGTAGCTGTGGAGAGTCATGAAGTTACACGTTCACAGTGAATTTTAAATCGCACATAGCAATTTGACCTCCACATTCAATCCATTCATGCAGTGAAGCACACATACACACACTAGTAAATACACACACACACTAGGTGGGAGTGAGCACACTTGCCCGGAGCGGTGGGCAGCCCCATCCACAGTGCCCGGGGAGCAGTTGGGGGTTATGTGCCTTGCTCAAGGGCACTTCAGTCATGTCCTGTCAGCTCAGGGGATCGAACCAGCAGCCTTCTGATCACATGGCTGGCTACCTGAACTGTAGTCCAGGACAGCCTCTACAACTATTACAGCTCCACTGAACAAATTGGGAGACCTGAACAATATTGGAAATGCTTATGTGTTTCAGGTTGCCACAATATGGGAAATCAGAAGTAGAGACAATGGGAAAACAGGATTTCAATGAGCGTGCCAAATATCAGGGCCATCTAGTTGGAATATACCTAATAAACTGGCAACTCAGTGTATGTAAATGCATAACCTTTGCTGACAAACTCTCCTAAGAGCACTGCATCTGTGGGTATTATTGGGTAATTACACTGCAATCCTGCTTCCATAAACAGGTGGAATCATTATCTGCTTTAAACATATAAACATATTACTGTTTCTTCTGGCGTTCAGTTATTAATTTATTTAATTCAGGAGCCACTCGCATTCGGAAGGCAGGCCAATGTCACGTTTTGCCGATCAGCAAAAACACTCTCATTATTTTAATGAGAATCTTTTAAGAATCACAGGGTGCAGAAATGACTGAGCCAGGTGCAAGCAAATAACTTCTAATGTGCGTATTAAGTTACACTGGTAAACAAAACAAGGGAAAAAATCCATAGGAGTGCAATGAGCCGCTGTGGCCTGCCGCAGAGTAAATATTGGTGCGAGTTAATCGAATCCAGTGTCTGGTGCGGTGTGAAACAAGTCGCACTGTGTTCCGGTGACCGTTTAAATACCGCCACCTTCATAAAAAAAGGCAATGTAAGGTCATCAACACCCATTACAGTGGCTGTGTAACCATTAATTAGTGCTTTGCACTGGTGGAAAGTATGCTAGCGGATGTAGGGCTATTCCTAGCGCTGCAATAATACACATTAACACCCTCTCCTGGGTCTGTGGCATTCAGTCGGGGGCTAAGTGGTAATGATGTCACACTCCTGGGATTCTGTGCCAGGCCTTTTGCAAATGTGTTGTGCTTTTGACTTTAATAGAAGCCTAGAGTTATTATTGCCTTTTTCTATAGGATTTCAAAGTAATTATGTGATTAATTATATAGTTACATACATTTTTATCCTGTGTAATACTCTGTATGAATACAGTCAGATGCAGAATTTGAATACCCCTGGTCAAATTACATGTTTTGTTGAAGTGAAATGAAGTACACGTCCTCTACCAAGAATACACTTAAATATGACATTTTGCTTCTATTCATTTGCTGAGTTTAACATGTTGGGGAAAAAAAAGAAAAAAATCAAATATAAAATGTGCTATATCTTTTGCACAGGTTTTATCTTTCTCCAGTATGCAAATGTAACAGTAATTGTGTGCAGAAAAAGTGCAGGAGTGAGTTCCCTGTAGAGGATGTGTGGTAACGCTTTGTTGGTTGGTACTGCTAAAAAGGCTACATGACACCTGCATAAGCTTCTCGCTTCCGGGTTTTCCCTGCTCCCGTGCCTCTCCGGACTCAACTTCCCAGAGGGCAACGTTCGATGACGCCACACCAGCGTCCAATCCGGTTCGCTCACCGTCACCGGAGTTTTAGCGAACAGCTGAACCCAATTATTCGTCCTCCATTTATACCTCTCCTCGCCGCTTCAGCCTTTGCGAAGCTTTGCCAACTTTGTTTGCAATTCTGAGCGTTCTTTCACTGTGTTGACTTGTTTCTGGTTCTTGATCTCTGTTTTCCGTTTTCGACTACCCTTTTGCCTTTCCCTTTAAAACTTGTTTGCCTCCGCTGATTGTCTCTTCTGGTTCCGACCTTTGCCTACCTCGACTACGTTTCTAGCCCTACCCCTGTTGTTGTATTACATTGTTGCATAGTTTGATCACTTCCCTGTTTAATAAACATCCAGGCTTGACTTTTAACTCTGCGAGCGTCGACCCGGAGTCTTTTGTCCTGACAAAAAGCTTCGCCGCCTCACGATGGCAGAGTTAAAAGATTTCCAGGAGGCTTTGGTGAACCAAGGCCGCCTGTTAGGCCAGCATCACCAGACAGTAGATGCTCTCTCTGTTTCCGTGAGTGATCTCGCTAAGCAGCAATCTGTACAGCAAACTCAGCTGGCGCAGATCTCAGCTAATCTGCGAGATATTTCTGCGCACTTGGCTCAATTACAGGTTCCGGTTCGGACCGGGATAGAACCAGCTGCCACTCCTCTCCCAACTTCTGGTTCTTTCCCTGTCGGTAAACCGGAGAAATTTGATGGAGCCCCCAATTTGTGTAGCGGCTTTCTATTACAGTGCTCTATCTACTTTGCCAATTCTCCGCCATGCTCGGATAAGTCACGTATCGCCTTCGTGGTCTCTTTACTCATTGGGAAAGCTTTAGACTGGGCTACCGCCGTTTGGCCGAGTTATGAGAGGGGAACTTACGAGGATTTTATCAAAGATTTCAAGGCGGTCTTTGATCATCCAAACGAGGGTAAGACCGCTGGGGATCTACTGTTCCAGCTCCACCAGGGGTCCCGGTCTGTGGCGCAATACGCCTTGGAGTTCCGAACCGTGGCGGCAGGTACCGGCTGGAACGAGCCGGCACTTCTGACGGCGTTCCGCCACGGCCTGCATATGGACATTCGCAAAGAACTCGCTTATCGACACGATGGCCTGACCCTGGAAGAGCTCATCTCACTCGCTATACGCCTGGATCAGCTCAAGAACGGAGCGAATCCAGCACCTCGAAAGTCTCCCGTGTACCGCGCTCCCCAGCTACCACTGACACCATCCCCGCTCCCACCGCTGGCCTCACGATCTACGCCCGAGCTCAGCGCTGAGGAGCCTATGCAGGTAGATACATCACGCCTATCCCCCGGTGAGAGACAGCGTCGGATGCGCAGAGGTTTGTGCCTGTACTGCGGTAACCCGGGCCACATCCTGAGAAACTGCAGCCTGCGTCCCCAAAGGAATCCACTGTCATTCACCAACAGGCAGGATAGCACCGCTCCTCCGAGCGCCACTCCCCGTACCTCCGCTGTGAGTAGCCCCGCTCCGGGGATGGTCGCTAAGTCATTCATGATTCCAGTGACTCTATATTATGAGAATTTTTCCTGTGTGTTTCCAGCCCTCATAGACTCTGGTGCAGAGGGCAATTTTATGAATATACAAGTGGTCAAGCTACTCCAAGTGCCTGTTTCTACTCTCAAGCGCCCCCTACGACTTTCTGCGGTGGATGGGGATCCCGTGGGCCCGGGTTACGTCACCAGCATCACCTCACCTGTCACCATGGACATTAGTGCTTTACATTCTGAAAAGTTACCGTTTTTTGTTTTGGAAACGGCCGAATACGCCGTTATCCTCGGACTTTCCTGGCTTAAGTTACATGACCCTTCCATTTCTTGGTCTAACCGAGACATCATTGCCTGGTCCCCGTATTGTTTTAAACATTGTCTCAGTTTTCCTAGTCTTGTCATTTCCTCTACTTCTATCGAGAGTCCTGATCAGTCTCCAGTATGTATTCCCCCTGAGTACTGTGATCTGGCGGAGGTATTTAATAAAGCCAACGCCACCAAGTTACCACCCCATAGAGAGTACGATTGTGCTATTGATTTAATTAACGATCAAATTCCACCCAAGTCCCGTGTGTATCCGCTCACACAAGCGGAGGACCAAGCAATGGAGGAATACATACAGGAGGCATTGGCCCAGGGCTACATAAGGCCTTCCACTTCCCCCGCGGCCGCTGGGTTTTTCTTTGTTAAAAAGAAAGACGGTGGTCTTAGACCATGTATAGATTATCGTGGCTTGAACGCTATCACTAAACCATTTTTCATATCCACTCCCTTTAGTTCCTGTGGCTCTGGAGCAACTTAGAGGCGCAACGATCTTTACTAAATTAGATTTGCGCAGCGCATATAATTTGATCAGGGTTAGGAAGGGGGACGAGTGGAAGACAGCTTTCCTCACCGCTAGGGGGCATTACGAGTACAGGGTTATGAGTTTCGGTTTGCGTAATGCTCCCTCTGTCTTCCAATCGTTCATAAATGACGTTCTCCGGGACATGTTGGGCCGATTCGTCATCGCGTATATCGACGATATACTCGTGTATTCACCAGACCTCCCTACTCATGTGCAGCACGTACGGAGGGTTCTCTCTCGCCTCTTGGAAAATCAGTTATACGTCAAGGGGGAGAAGTGCGAATTTCATTTAAGTTCCGTGTCGTTCCTAGGCTATATTATTAGCTCCGAGGGGGTCGTCATGGACGACCGCAAAATCACAGCTGTCGCTAACTGGCCTATTCCCAATTCCATCCGTGAACTCCAGAAATTTTTGGGTTTTGCAAATTTCTATCGGCGTTTTATTAGGAACTTTAGCTCGGTCGCTGCTCCTCTGACCTCTCTGCTAAAGGGTAACGCCAAACGTTTGGTTTGGAACCCTCAGGCGGGGAGCGCGTTCGAGGAGCTCAAAAGGAGATTCACCACTGCTCCTTTGCTCCAGCATCCAGACCCAACGAAACCGTTCGTAGTTGAGGTTGATGCTTCCAATGTGGGAGTAGGCGCTGTTCTCTCTCACAGCGCAGTGGTGAACCTCCAAAACTACGTCCCGTAGCGTTCTTTTCCAACAAACTGTCTCCAGCGGAGAGAAAAACTATGGAATTGGGGATAAGGAACTCCTGGCCATAAAGCTTGCCTTCGACGAATGGCGGCACTGGCTAGAAGGCGCTCAGTATCCGTTCTTGGTCCTTACGGACCATAAGAACCTAGAATACCTTCGTTCAGCCAAGCGCCTAAATTCCCGCCAAGCTCGTTGGTCCTTGTTTTTTTTTTCGCGATTTAATTTCCAAATTACTTACCGTCCCGGTACACGCAACACCAAGGCCGATGCGTTATCTCGTATATTCGAAAACGAACCAAGCGAGCCTCCCGCATCCAAAACCCATACTCGAACCCAACATAGTTCTGTCTCCCGTCAGGTGGGAGATCGATGACGAGATCGATCGGCTCAACATGGTAGAACCTGTCCCGGAGACGTGTCCCACGGATCGATTGTATGTACCTGCGCAAGTTCGCGACCGACTCGTCACGTGGGCTCATACGTCTCTCACCTCCGGCCATCCCGGAGAGACCCGAACTTACCAACTCCTCTCCGGGAAATACTGGTGGGAGAGTATGAGCAAAGACGTACATCGTTTTGTTTCATCGTGCTCTACGTGCTCCCAGTGTAAGACCCCCCGTGCCCTACCTGCAGGGAAATTAATGCCCTTGCCTATCCCGGCGCGTCCCTGGTCACACTTAGCTGTCGACTTTGTCACAGACCTTCCTGATTCCGAGGGCAACACCGTAATTCTTACCGTTATCGATCGGTTTTCACGTGGGGTTCGTTTCGTTCCATTTCCGTCCTTACCTACGGCTTTCCAGACCGCCGAATGCCTTTTTAATTACGTCTTTCGTTTTTTTGGGATTCCAGAGAACATTGTGTCTGACCGAGGCACCCAATTCACGTCTCAAGTTTGGTCGGCTTTTATGGAACGATTGGGTGTGTCGGTCAGCCTGACCTCTGGTTACCATCCACAGGCTAACGGGCAGTGTGAGCGAATGAACCAAGAACTTGGTAAGTTCTTGCGGGTCTATTGCCACGAGAATCAGAATGACTGGTCGGCGTATCTGCCTTGGGCCGAAATGGCACAGAACTCTCTTGTCAGTTCTACCACTTCTCTCACCCCTTTTCAATGTATGTTAGGTTACCAGCCTCCGCTCATGCCCTGGTCGGCTCAGTCATCGGACGTTCCCTCTGTAGAACATTGGATGCGGAGAAGTGAGGAAGTGTGGGAACAGACCCACCAGCGTATTGAGAACGTCCTTAGGAAGCACAAGCACTACGCAGACAGACGTAGAGGAGACACCCCCTCCTACAATCCCGGTGACCGAGTGTGGCTCTCGACCAGGGACTTCAGGTTAACAGAAGGGAGTAGAAAGCTGATGCCTAAATACATTGGACCGTTTAAGATACTTAATAAAATAAACGATGTGACATACAAATTAGAATTGCCTGCTCAGTACAGAGTATGCTCGTCCTTTCATGTGTCACTGCTTAAACCTGTTGTCCCTGGCCCATTAGATGCGGCATCTCCGGAGGCCACGCCTCCCCCCCCGGTTCTGGTCGAGGGCGCTCCTGTATACGCTGTTCGTCGGCTGCTGGACTCTAGAAGGAGGAGAGGGGCCCTTCAGTACCTGGTGGACTGGGAGGGTTTTGGTCCGGAAGAGCGTAGCTGGGTGCCTGCGGCGGACGTGTTAGATCCGGCCCTCATCACTGATTTCCACAACCGGCACCCATCTCGTCCTGCTCCCAGGTCCAGAGGCCGTCCTAGGGGGCCGTTCGTGAACCCGTCTGCCGGAGGGCAGCGGGGCCGGCCCCGGCGGGTGTCCGGGAGCCCGTCAGCTAATCGCAGACGTGGTCGCCCTAGGCGGTTTACTCCCAGTTCCGCCAGCGATCCCCAGGGGCGTGGCCCCGTCGGAGGGACCCCTGTTCCGCGCCGCGGCAGGTCTGTGAGCGTCCGACCAGATTCGCCTGCTGGAGGGGGGGGGTCGTCATGGTGGTCGTCCTCGTTCGTTCCGCTCGGACTCCTTGGGGGGGGGGTGATGTCACGCTTCCGGGTTTTCCCTGCTCCCGTGCCTCTCCGGACTCAACTTCCCAGAGGGCAACGTTCGATGACGCCACACCAGCGTCCAATCCGGTTCGCTCACCGTCACCGGAGTTTTAGCGAACAGCTGAACCCAATTATTCGTCCTCCATTTATACCTCTCCTCGCCGCTTCAGCCTTTGCGAAGCTTTGCCAACTTTGTTTGCAATTCTGAGCGTTCTTTCACTGTGTTGACTTGTTTCTGGTTCTTGATCTCTGTTTTCGTTTTCGACTACCCTTTTGCCTTTCCCTTTAAACTTGTTTGCCTCCGCTGATTGTCTCTTCTGGTTCCGACCTTTGCCTACCTCGACTACGTTTCTAGCCCTACCCCTGTTGTTGTATTACATTGTTGCATAGTTTGATCACTTCCCTGTTTAATAAACATCCAGGCTTGACTTTTAACTCTGCGAGCGTCGACCCGGAGTCTTTTGTCCTGACAGATTTCATAATTCCATCAGTCATTTTTAAAATAGGAATATCACTGATGTATCACATGGTAGGAATACCATGTGGAACATGAATATTATTAAAATATTATTAAATTATTAAAATGAATATTATTTTAAAAATAAAATTGAATATTATTATTAAAAATAATTCAACATCTTGAGTCTATTAGCAGTTACCAGCCGATAAAATGTGATTAGTATCCTACTGTCACGGAAGAGGGGGTAGACGAGGAAGCCGGACGTAAACGCAAGTGGTTTTAATGAAACACAAAATGACTAAACAGAACAAAAGACAGAAGCAAACCAAAGGAACAGGAAACAGGATGACAAACCAAAAAAACAAGGATTGAAACATATAACCAGAAACCAAACATACTCCATGAACACAAAACACCAAGCAAAAATACAGGGGACAACAGGGAGTATAAATGAACAAGACAAACAAGCAACACCTGGGAAGGGGCGGGGCTACAAACACGGGACCTAGAGGGCAGAGACAGGAGGGGCACATGACCAAAACAGACAGACGCACATGGGGCATGACAAGGATCACATGACCAAAACAAATGCACATGGATGGGGACAGGCAGACAGACAGATGTAACACCTACAGTAAGTGGCAGTACCCTACAGTAAGTGTTACTAAATGTGCTATACCTATGTGTATACTTATATTTACTTAGAACATCATCAAAACGATATTTTATAATTTGACTAAACTTACGTACGACCACGTACGATTGTAGATCTGAATGTCAGAGGCAGATAAATTGTAAAAATGGATGATGATATTATTTCCCTCTATAACTATACCTTAACTGAGACCTCTAGTGGGTCAGCTAAAGCTTAAGGAGGGGCCACATGGATCAAAATTATACTACACAGGACTACAGCATAACTCATAACAGCACAACTAACAACAACCTGTATTTACAAAGAATATTAGAAGGAGCCCTACGTCCCACCATTTCATCATTAGATTGTCTTGTATCAAAAATATAATATTTTAGTTATTTCAAGATTTCATCAGCCATCTTTATAAGAGGAATATTAATATAAAGATCTATATTATCAAAGTATTTTGATAGTTTCTGAAGCATTTTAAACAGAACTTTGTTCACAGGAACATGTAATTCAACATCTTCAATCTGTTTCCAGCTAATAGCCAATAAAATGTGATTACACAAGCCAACAAACACCCTGAAGACCAGTGTTAACCCCAAGATAAAATTAAAACTTAAAAAATGGATGATAGCTATGATAACTGTTACCAACTAAACAGCACATGACACAACCTTTAGGCAGACAGTGTGGTTGGAATGTTTGTTCAGCTTGATGAAATTTTACCACCTAGAAATGCATAAAAAACATCATTCAGTCTATAATACTAATCCGGTTCATAAACATCTTCACCATATCTGGGGTTTTACATTCAAAATTTGGCATTTAGCGATTGGGGGTGGGGCTTGATAGCAATCTGTCAAAAAAAGCGTTCAAATCATTAATGATGAACAATTTGTTCACATTTGATGGACATCATTGTAGAGCTGTTCCGGCAACAAGTTATTAGTACAATAATAGAACTGGCTAACATTAAATCCCTATACATACAACAGAAACACTCAAAATCAAACTCAAATTACAAAACAATATTACTTTTTCAACTTTTAGCCACAGTGCAGTATTGATTGTAGGTTTAGAACTTGTGGCAGAATGTCTCGTCTTGTTTCCCTGAGCAAGTGAGGAATAATCCATTTTAAAGGCATCTCCATTTAGGCATCACGGTTCAGTACACTTGGTAGAACAGCAAGAAGCGTAGCCAAATTTAGCACAGGTACTCATGTACAGTGTGGCTCATTTTCCTGTGGAAATGCCAACTAAATGTGTGATCACATCTGTAACATGCTATACCGTATCACACCTTCTGGTAGAGAACACTTTTAGTTTGCTGACAAGAAGGGTGACCATATTCAGCACAGTTCACACTTACTGTATAAGTTTCTTGACAAGGGACATTACGACATCATATGCAGTCATACATTTAACATTATCATAGAATTTTGGACCTGGAAAGAAATCAATCTTGGCACAACCACTGGCGCCATAATAGACTTTGTTGCTTTATCTGTAGCCAGGAGTCCATTTGACCCTCCCTAAACTTCCATTACAGTACTAGCCAGCATTGCTATCTGTTAGCTGATTTGACCGTTCTGGCAGTAGTAAGGTTCTCCTTTAAGGAATCTAAGTTGTTCAGTGATTTTTGATTTCTTGGCTCACATGACTCTGAGAGAGCATGTTCTCACTTCTCCCACAGTCCAAAGACATATAGTCAGGTGAACTGGAGATGCTAAATTGTCCCTAGTTGTAAATGTGTGTCTGCCCTGCGTTGGACTGACGGTCTGTCCAGGGGGTTTCCTGCCTTCCAATATAGCCTCCAGCACTCCCACATAACCCAGAATGATAAGTGGCTTAGAAGATAGAATGAAGATAGATGAATTACAATGAAAATTGTAGTATTATTTTTTGTTTTCACATAATATTGATTTAAGATACATTTAAAGACATTTTACTTTATTTGAAAGCTTGCAGCTTCTTCAAACATTTGTTATTGTAAGATATCGTCAAGAATATCAGGCTTTGAGAAAAGGCCTGAAACAGAACTCTTTAAATTACTGCTATGGCATCAAATCAAATTTGACTCCTTAGACCTTACACCAAAAAACTCTTTAGTATACATGCTATTAAGATTATAAAACCGTTTACCACAAAATAAGCAAAGCAGTAGTAAACATTTCTAACTGTGATTACAGATTATTTATTATGAGTCTACCTGTTTTCCTCATTTTGTGCAAGTAAAAAAACGGGACACTGAATAGCTCCTGGCTGGATAGTTTTGGATGGAAAACCTTTCCCATTCCATATGTAAAAATCTGCTGTGACTGATCTACTCATACCACCACCACACACACTACCATACCAGTACCATTACAGTGTCACCATTATGTCCTCCACCCCAATAAACCTCGTGGGCTGAAGCTGACCGTTGATGGGGGTAGTGGGCGACTGACATTTTTGAATGACAACATTTAACAGTCTGGAATTGTACACCCTTATAGTGTAGCTTTAAGGTAGGTGTCTGGAGAGTGATGTTTGTAATAAAGTGAATGCTGAGTGAACATTACATTCGGAAAGAGCGATTTAAGATTCAACAAGTATGATGACATTTTGCATTAAGCTTTGAGCAGCAGCAGATGAGCGAACAGTTCCAATATTGCACTACTCTCAGGCTTCTAAAAAGAGAAATCCACACAGTATGCCGGACTGGGCTTAGTGCGCACAGAGCGGCGGGAATATCTACAAGCGGAATGCAGGAGAAGCTCCTTTTCTCACTCTCTCTCCTCTCACTCTCTCTCTCTCCTCTCTCTCTCTCTCTCTCTCTCTCTCTCTCTTTTCTCTCTTACTCTCTCTCCTCTCACTCTCTCTCTCTCCTCTCTCTCTCTCTCTTTTCTCTCTCTCATTTTTTTAAGAAGCCTAAGATGTTCAAAAGGCATAACAGAAGGAGGCCTGGCTATTCCAACGGAATCAAAAGAACTCCTGGTGACTTTGATCACCAGTATCTTATTCAATGTGAAATTACGGCACCGGGGCCGCCGACTTAAAGACACGCGAGTGAAATGGAAACGTATAATAATGTACACAAAACCAGCCGGAGAATGAAAGAGGCCTTTTGTCGGGTCTTTGATTACAGTTAGGCATTGTGACTGCTGAACAGGCGCCTACAATTACTACAACAGAGAGAGAGAGAGAGAGAGAGAGAGAGAGAGAGAGAGAGAGAGAGAGAGAGAGAGAGAGAGAGAGAGAGAGAGAGAGAAAGAGAGAGAGAGAGAGAGAGAGAGAGAGAGAGCGCAATGGGCTCCTGACTTGAGCTCATGTCATTAGTTGTGTAATATTATGGCCATTCTTATGGGTTTGAACGCAAGATTAAAGATCATTTGGTCATACAGCATTTCGACACTTATATCTGATAAGAAGGCCAAATGACAATACAGTAGATTTTTCACTATTACACAACTGGTCTACGAACATTATTATGCAATACGGAATTATACATATGTCTTTCAGTTTTTTAGAAGTACATTCTATCCATTTTACAAGGCCTAAGATACGCAACACTCACTGCTCACTTTATTACAAAACCCAACCATGTTGGTACAGCTTGCACAGACAGTAGCTCATCTTTTCCCATGTTTGTGTCAGCAGTCACAGGACCTCTGTTGGCTGGTTGTAATGGACTATTGTAAACCCAGCAATGATGATGATGATGCGATGCTCTGCTGTACCAGTGCAACTATCACAATATACATTAACATAATCATGCTGCTGGGCTAAAAACAAAATACACATTAATTTTAATCTTGTCTTTTAAAGAAGCAGTTTTTAGGATGATGCAAATACCCCAAACAAACAATGGGCAAGATATCAGTAGAAAGTTGTGGTGTAGCCTATAATAAGATACAAGGAAAAGCACAAGTCTAGATGAAATGTTCAGCATCGAACTTTATGCCTTTAGTCTCCAGCAATAGAAAGTTCCTGTTTTACTTCTGTTTTAAATCACTACTTCGTTTGCTGCTGAACATGGATTCTTGTAAGAAGTGGGTGGTGGCAGTTGCTTGAGTTTCAGCCATTGTGGTAGCCACAAAGTGGTATTACACGACAGGATGGGCAAAGGCTAAATGGTTTAACATACATACCTTCAAAAGTGTAATTTCCTCACATCTCTTTTTGTGCGCAGTTAGTTAGTTTTAAATTCATTTTGGAATGTTATGGAATTTTTGGAATTTGAAGTGCATTTTGTATACTTCTAGCAAATGGTAAAATACACTTGCAACTTGCAATATGTGTTTCTGGTAAAGGCTACATTTACATGTTTCAATAACATAGAGCAAATCCAAGTGTTTGTTGTATTGGCTGCATTGTGCTGTGTGTCATGATAAGACTTAGCAGACAGGTTGATTTTTTGTTCTATTCACAAACATGTTAGAGATGGCTAATACATTGAGTAGCATCAGATGGGCTACAGTCTGTCACTAATAAGCTACAAAGTTTACCCATATAATGTCTGTTTCTGATAAATTGACTGCATAGTAAATAAGTATGCATGAAAAGTTGGTGTAGCTAAAAACTAGCAGCTCTTTGTATTTTAATCATGTTTTGTTTGTCTTAATTAAAGATTAGTAAGGTACGTAAGTATTTCACTGTGTGTTGTAAATGCCTGTTGTACTCTGCATATGACAGTAGAACTGTTGAATCTGACACGAAAACTTTATCGCAGTACTAATTTGCTGCCAAACAGCAACAAACTAGCTGTATTTTAAGCCTAATACTTTGTTCATTGCACACTTTCTGCATTATATGTTACTCGTTTAAGCTAAACTGATGTGGCATATGAGGCAAACCAGAGCGTTTCCTTAGCTTGTTTTCACAGCAGTTGCATTACGGTTGTCGGGCAACATTATATAAAGTGCCCATATATGTCCTTTCCTTTGATTAACAAGTTAGTGGTAGCTGATAAACTGTGGCACAGATGGGCTACAGTCGGTAACTGTACACACTGGAAGTGCACCTACAGTGTAGGTGTACCGCATAAACTGGCCAATGAGTGTAGCTTCAAAGTGGATGTACCTAAAACAATAGGAGCAACTCTGTGCATTTTAAACAAGCTCTAATTTTCAGAGAATAAGCAATGTGTCAACACAAGGTGTTTGTGTTTCATTAAGGCTGATTTCCAACAGAATAAAAAAACAATTTGTAAATAACATGCAAACGAAGGTGAGAGAAAAAAGAAGTGTGTAGGTGCATTATGGGTTAGCTGGGGCAGCCACAGCTTCCGTAGCTAGTGGCTACATTCAGTGCGATTTGTTGAGTGCTGGACTGAATTAACACCAGCCTCCTGTATTCATTTGCAGTCATGCAGATGTGCAATGTGAAGTCTTTCTTTTCTCTCTCCCACTCTCTCACTCACTCCCACCCACTCCAGTATTTACAGATACAAAATGGTAACAAGTGCAGAGAAACTGGAGTCAGTAAAGCCTTCTAAACAATATCTGTGGACTTACAGAACCACATCCCTCGTAGCTTCATCATGCTGGTGTCCAGTTAGAGACGGTCTCCTGATGCACACTTTGAGCCACTCTCTGTCATATGTTTTTGGGTGAGTGCCATACAAGTATCATCATCAGGTCCATATAATTAACCACTATTTATACTTATAGTCCAAATTCTAGTGGATACCTATAACTCTTAGTATGGGAGTGTTGTAATCTTATTTCAGGAAAATTATCTTATTTTCAGATGTTTTTAGTTGTTTGTAAGTGATATCAGTAAGCAACATTTTCTCAATATATTTGCAGATAATGTTGGATATTGTTAAGAAACCTGTTTGACATGGACCTAATTATGCCAATAAATTGATAAACATTTGCTTATAAAAATCACTTACACAGGAAAAAATCCCAAAAAGATACACTCATCAAAATAATAGAAGCACCCAGAAGGGAGTAGGCTATAGGATTGCAATGGTATGGAAAGGAAGATAAAGCAAATATATGATGATACATTTACACTAATATTTATTGAGCTACACATACAGAAGTAGTGTCTCTCAGTATTGCATCACGCCGCCATGTTTGCTATTGCAACATGCTAGATGTCTCGGCATGGAGTTGAAGAGGTTCCTAATGGTGTTCTGTGATAATCCATCCCATGCATCTTAAATATTCTCACACAGTTCCTGCAGATTTTCGAACCTGAGGTGGAAGTGGAGTGACACCAGGCCTTCTGGACGTGTGATGCGTGACAACAAGCCTTTCATCTTGGTGCTGACCACAGTGCCTCCATTCATTGGTCATGTCCATCAGGACAAAAGCGGGACTCGTCACTGAAGAGGACCTGCTGCTATTCTGAGTCATCCCATGACAGTCTGGCACGACACTGTTGCAGTCTTTGGCGACAGTGATGTGGTGTTAAGAGCAGTTGTTGCAGGTGTCTACATGCATGTAGTCCTGCATAGTGCAGTCATCTGCCAATGGTGCTGGCACAACAGGATGACTCATGGAGCTCATCACTGCTAGCTAAATGTCCACAATCATGGTCAGTCAGGTACAGCGATAAGGCCTGTCCTTGCTGTCACATGCACGGCTGAATGTGAAACTTGAATCATTGGGATGTCTCATGATGCCAAACCTACCAACTGAGGTTTATGTCTGTCGGTTGATTCTTTCTGGGTGCAACTACTTGTGCACCTATTCTTCTGATGGTGAGTGTAGTTTTACTTACCAAGAGATCATTCTTTGCAGTGCGGGCTGAAATTCACAAAAGTCATTAATGCAAAGTCTGTCTGGAATACTGAAGAAACCCATGTTGATCCAAGATAAGTACAACTTAGATAACTTTTACCTTGTTAACTCTAAGACAGTCCTCTCCTACCTTGACGGACAAGTGCAGAGCAAATGTCACTCTGTTGAGTGAGTTTGTGAGTGGTAGTGGTGTGAAGTGTGTGTGTGTGTTTCAGTGTGTGGTTAGTGCAAAGCCGCCAAAGCAGTGCTGGGGAAATACCAGCGGGGCCTGGGCCCACGCCTGCACATTTAATGAAAGGATTTCACGTGCGATAAGGCCCAGTACCTCCACTGGGTCCCGGGGAGGCCGACCATCTCCCCTCACTCATCGGTGGGACCACGTCATAGGCGGGCGAATCCATCGTTGGAATTACGGCAAGCAGTTCAATAATTCAGATTAGCGCTCATGTTTATTAATGCTCTACATCTGTGCAAACAACGTGTCAAGCAGAGAGTTTATTGTAATTGCCAGCGCAAACAAAACCTGAAAGAAGCAATTTCCAGCTACAATGTGCCGGGACAAGTAATGAGGCCATTGGCATTCCCTTCCAATCACTCTCCGCAGAATGAGGTGGATATTTTTATAAAGGGACGAAGGTGTTGGAGACCGCGCTTCGCCCATGAGAGGAAAGTTGCCGATTAAGGATAAGCACTGTTTTCCTACTGCGAGATCTTATTAGTTTCCATTAAAGAGCCAGTTCCAGGCCCCTGTCCTGCATATGCTGGTGTTTTAACTAATAATGTAATTATCAAGGCTTCTCTGGGTTATAGTGTATATATTACAGTGTGTCCATGTGGTCCTCTTTAACTGTTAGTGTCACTTAAATCATAAATACTGGTTGCTGGACGGACCGATTGCATTACTCACTGCAAAACAAAAAGAAACAAAAAAGTTGCAGGAATTCTGTCCTAACAGCAGCTAGTAGTTTATTATAATTTAATTAGATTTTTAAAAAAATTTATACACAATAAAATATAATTTGTACCACAAAATATTCAATACATAAAATACACAGGCCACCTGTGTTTGTCATATCTATCTATCTATCTATCTATCTATCTATCTATCTATCTATCTATCTATCTATATATATATATATATATGTGTGTGTGTGTGTTCAAAAAGAGGAAAAGAAATTCCAGTGTGCCCAAACTTTTGCATTTCATATGACTTTATGCTGGTTATTGTGGATTAATGGCATTTCTGTGTATTTAATTATAATTTTTATGACAAACATTTTCTCAGTTTCATATGACACTGTGAAGCGCCAATCTCAGAATTATGTTTTGGGACAGTTTGGGCTTTGCTCCTATTGTATTTGTTCCTATTCCCATTTTCTTCTTAAATCTTAAATCTTTAATCCCTTGCTTTTCAAAAAAAGTTATTGATATTTCATTTAGGAGAACAAGCTTTAGAGTCCGACCTCCTGCTGTTTTAATGAAGGATTGATTAAATAAACGATTCTTTATTTATTAATCACTGCAAAAACTGTGCTTCCTTGAGGATAGGTCTAAATGGTTAAGCTGACACACTAAGAGACATTGAATTGATGGCCAATGGAATAGGTTTAGATATTTTCTCAGATTAATCTTAAAACTTTTGCACAGTATTCAATGTCACTTGTCACATTTTTTTTGGACCCTCACAGGACCACCACAGAGCAGTATTGGTATTGATCATGTTAGTGTGTGTTGTGCTGGTACAAGTGACTCAGACACAATGGTGTGTGCACCTATAGGTAAGTACAGCTGATCAAATAGCCAGTTAGTACAGAAAGAAGGTGTATTAAATGAGACAGCTAATTGATAATGTGTCTGTGTGTATGTCTGTGTGTGTGTGTGTGTGTATGTGTGTGTGTGTGTGTGTGTGTGTGTGTGTGTGTGTGTGTGTGTGTGTGTGTGTGTGTGTGTGTGTGTGTGTGTGTGTAGGTGTGTGTGTGTGTGTGTGTGTGTGTGTGTGTGTGTATGTCTGTGTGTGTGTGTGTGTGTGTGTGTGTGTGCAGGTGTGTGTGTGTGTGTGTGTGTGTGTGTGTATGTGTGTGTGTGTGTATGTGTGCGTGTGTATGTGAGCGTGTGTGTGTGTGTTTGTATGTCTGTGCGTGTGTGTGTGTGTGCAGGTGTGTGTGTGTATGTGTATGTGTATGTGTGTGTGTGTGTGTGTGTGTGTGTGTGTGTGTGTGTGTGTGTGTATGTGTGTGTGTGTGTGTGTGTGTGTGCCCTAGCATTGGGAACACTCTTTTAAAACTGCCCCACTGGGTAAAGCAAGACTTGTTAGTCTAAGGCCTTGCAGTGCATTGTGACACACATACACAGCTCATTTGTAATGGGGGGAGGTGTGCTGATTGTCATCGAGATCCCACTCACTGCTTCTAACCCCATAAATAATGTGGCAAACGGAGAAAAAAAGGAGCGAGTTATTAAATTGAAAATGACTTTGGATGGCTGGGTGAGCTGGGTGAGCTGGGTGAGCTGTGCGATGCTAGCGTATATCAGTGGCTCTCCTGAATTAGTCATTATTACTTAATTGAATTCCGCCGCTAAATGTTTAATTGAATAACAGCTTTGGGTTTATTGAATTCGCCCCCTCCATTTGAAGCGAGGCAGACCTTTTAACAGGGTTTTTCCAGAAGTGCCTTGTTTAAAACATACATTTTCGTGTCATTTCAAATGTGATCAGAGGCCGCGTTTAATCGCAGATGAGCGCTGAACAGTGGGGTCCGGAGCTGCCGGCTTAGCCCATGTGTCATTACCATCCTTGGCTGCTGAGGCTCAATGCAAGGGAATGCATGCATAAACCTTTACTGTTAGTCATTGATTAATTCCTTACCTCCAAAGTGGCCAGCCCCGGTATAAGTCAATGCTAGGCCGTCTGGGCAAAGCTGTCAACAGCAGAGCTGCGATTATGAAGGGAATACCCATATCCAACACACTGCCCACTCTCCATCAAGTACCAGAAGCTTATGACAGATGCTTCCCACACAGTCACGCTTCCAGTAGCACTTAAGAACAAAAGCTAATGCAGAAGTGAAGCTGTGGCTTGTTTGGTGTCTAAAGTCCTAAACTTTGTTTTGCACTGTTGGCAAAATTAACCAGTAATAGAATCATCATAGACCAGCAGTGTGGTCCCCAGTAAAACCACCATTCAAAAATTGTGTTTTGAATTTTGGAATGATGGTCAGCATCAATAAAAGCTAATAACACTGTCACTAGCAAAACCAGCACATGTTTGGATATGCATATAGTTTGCATGTTGGCCTGCTGACACTTTTCTTACTGTATGCACCTGTGCTCATCTTTTTGGCTTTTCCATTAGGCAAACCTGGTACTGTTTTTGGCATCACTTCCATTAAGGGTGAGTAAATCCTCTCAGGAACAATGATAATTACTAGCTTAGTAGAACTGCATCACCAAAACATCACTGACTTGCCTCAAACCATGGCACATGGGTAAGTAATGTTTTAGATTTAAATCCCTTATTGATCCCACAGTGGGGAAATTTAGTCTCCGCATTTAACCCATCCGTGAAGTGAAACACCCATAAACACACTCACTAGGGAACACACACACTAGGGGGCAGTGAGCACACTTACCCAGACCGGTGGGCAGCCCTATTCATGGCGCCCGGGGAGCAGTTGGGGGTTAGGTGCCTTGCTCAAGGGCACCTTAGTCGTTACTATCCGTTCAGGGAATCGAACCGGCGACCCTCCGGTCACAAGGCTGGTTCCCTAACCTCCAGCCCACAATCTCATACTGTATTCATGCTGTTATCTATATATATGAACAAAATAAAATAGGAGTTTTTGGAGATTGTGGCAGGATGTAAAGTAAGCATTTACTGTATGACTTTATTACCAAGTACTAATAGCAATAGTGGTCTATAGTAATAGAAAACTCTTCAGACATCTGGTTCCTATCAATACCACTGTAAACAATTCACACATTTTATTCAGAATTTAGCATTTGACATTAAACCACTCTTATTGGGTTTATTTACATTTTAACTGAGTTGGAAAGTCAAAGTAATTCCCTTTTACAAAGGAATAACAAAGGCACAAAGGAATTTGTGTTCTAAACCTGCAGCTGCAAATGCTGAAGGTTGGTATGAGGATACAGGGCACATATAAGAAAGATGATTTGAAACCAGAACTTGTCCTATCCTTCTTTTAAAGTGTCTATTTACTGTTATGACAAAACCCTGGCATCACTAAAACTACTGTAAGGTAAACACTCCAAAAGAACAGTTTTCAGGGTCGTCGGACCGCATCTAGTATCTAGTATATTCTCATATGAATAATTCTGTTGTTTATACAGAAGAGACCCCGGTTGCTAACAGACTTCCATCTCTCCTGTCTGATACTGCTTAGGCTGCAGTTCGGGGTAATGGCGGGGGACTATACAGCCACAACAGAGATTGATAGATTTATTTGTCACTGGTGCCCACATACAGGCAGCTTCCACGCAGGCATCATTAATCAACGACTAAACACTTTTTATTCCCATATCAGGGGACGGTAAGTAGGGACATTTGACACAGCCATAGTTGTTGATGCTTAAACGTTACATGGCAGCGATTGATGTGCTGATCAGACAGGACCGAGACTCTAGCATCATTAGAGTTCCCAGCCAAAAATGCACCAGACGCAGCTCTTTTAGAGAAGCTACGGTGGACAGTCCTCATCTTTGCAAACCAAAGGTTTCATTGCCTTGTTTAAATTAAAAGGCTTATTCATTTATTTGAGTAGTCACTTCCAGTTATATAACTGGTCAACTGCAACAGCATTTGGATTAAAATTAGGATTAGGGGTCCAAATTGGTATTATGCAGTTAATTACTGATGACAATGATTTGAATGTATTTCGCAGTACTAAGAAAAGAGCAGAAACCTGATCACTCAAAATGTCCTAGATACTAAGCAAGTCTGTAATACGTAGCATTTCTCTTTTTACTCAAATTTCCTCACTTATACATGTGTAATTGTTGCAGGATAGCTGAGTGCCGATTGAAATAAAAACTAAAGAAAACTGGAAGTGAAAATGCCAGGTGGTTTATTGTGTCCAAGTTTTCAAGTGCAGTGGAATCAGAACCCCCCAAAAATAATCAAATAGGGAAAAACCCAGAAACTAAAAGAAAAGAAAAAAAAAAACGACTTAACTAAACAAGTGGATACAAATATATCCAATAGGTTCTCAAACATAGCACTTCTAAAAATAGATGCACCCCAAACCAGTCCTCACAAAATGGCTGCGGTCTGCTATTTAAATAGCCATTAAACTGTTGGATTAGCCCAACTACAGGTAAGTTACAGGTGAGTTTAAAACTGGAAACCTTCATCCTTAACCTGTCCAAAGACGCCATATAACCTGCACCCCCCGCCCCCCACCACTGTTTAGCATGGGAAATGGAACAATCCAATTGTGATCCAAACCCCAGACTACATATCCCAACAGAACAGGGCTCGGGTCCTTCGACTTATGGCAGGCTGCCGGCATGCTGTAACAAACAGGTAAGTCAAAAACTCCTTTAAACCCACAGTATCCATTATAAATTCTCTCTCCCCATGGAACGGACGAGAGCTCCAGTACAGTAATAAAACTGTATTAAATGTAAAAAAAAAAAAAAATCCTAATAGAAATATTTTTATTAGTAGTGTCAGACCTTTGGACCTCACTATTTGTTTATTCAAGTGTTTATTTACAGAATACAGTTGGATCCCACTGGGGTCCATTATAAGTTAGGTTCTATGATCTGGAGTAAATTGATTCCTTGGTCTTTTCTACATGCAACAAATCTCTATCTAAGATAATCAGCTTTCCTACATCTTAGATGCAGCTAAGGTATTTGGTTTGATTCAAAGCACATTAAACTTCCACAAATCACAAACAATATACAGTAGACCAAATGTTCTACTGAGGTGCAACTTAAATTGAGAATCCTGACTGCTAGCATAGCCAGTTAGCCTACATAGTAGCCAATTAATTTATTATTATTTATTAATTGCTCATGATATTCTACAGATCCTTTAGCTGGCACAGAAAAAAAAAACACTTCAAGCTGCCATGACCTAATGCATCCACCCCTGAAGTGCTTGCGGCTTTTCTAGCCACCTTTAAAGTATATGATCAGAAGAAGGCTTTCTTGGTTATTAAACCAAAGAATATTGTGCCAGTGGCTGCTGCAACGAGCTCTGGAATATGAGTAGACATGTTAACTCGAGATGCAGTGATAACAACATGTTTCATTCTGCATGCAGTGTCCCGTTAAGGCGCTTAGAAAAAGAATAAACCCAATTTGTCTTGATGAGGTTCTTGAATTGTGAATTTCTTTACGTGAAGATCCTGACAGATTGTTCAGCCTGGTTCAGACACATATCCAAGCACATGAGATGAACTACACTCTCAGGATGTATACATGCCAATCAGTTGATACATATCATGGATAATGTATGGCTAATATGGCACTAATATGGTATGCATAGTATAGTTTGGTTTACGTTACGACTTCAGCTCACGGTAAGAAAACAGAGGCTGAGCGGAGGTGTGTGAATATCACTTCACCCAAGGTGTGCCATTATCTTTGCACACCTAGTCATTATTTATTACTTAATTAGCATTGTGCCTAATTAAATTTACATTAATCAAGAAGACAGAGGTGGTGCGTGGGGAGCACTTTACACATGTTAAATATACTGTACTTTATTAGCCGAGGAATAGCGGACTACATACATCATTGTAATTAGCTGATTAAAGTCGGTCACTGCTAGCGAGCGTCTGCCTGTCCTGCTTTAGTGGGCCTTTTCAGTTCCAGTGGACCACCACAATGCTGTTCTGCGGCCGAGTTACTGCGATCAAAGGCTGCACTGAAAAATTGCTTCAGCTGACTTCAAATATCACCATTCCTGAGAGGATTTACTCTAGCCTTCCCTGTGCTCCGAGTGTTTAGGAAATTAGGTCTTCTACACTATCTCTCAAATCTAATTTGTTTCTTAGATTTGATTTTAGCTGCAGGAGGAAGAAAAACAGGTTTGTTAAAGGGACATTCTGGCCTAAATCTAGCACTTCATATGCTTTATGTTATGTTACTTAATATTAATATTAGGTAGCATTGCATCCCTCTGTCTCATCTCTCATCTCTTCTCTCACTACAGTACCCAGAATACACAGTATGCGAATATGCTCACCGAGGACTTTATATAGCAATACTGGGTAGAGCTGCCTTTGCTCTCAAAACACCCTCAGTTCTTTGTGGCATGGATTCCACAGGAAACATTCCTTGGGGATTTTGGTCCATGTTGATATGATTGCATCATGCACTTCCAGCAGACTTTTCAGGTGCATTTTCATGCTACTGAGGAACACTGAACTTACTGTCATGTACATGAAACCAGTTTGAGAAGAGCTTTGCTTTGTGGTGTGGTGCATTATCATGCTGGAAGAAGCCGATTTTGTAAATTGTGGTCATGAAGACATGCACATGGTCCGCAACAATACTTAGATAGGTTGTGGCATTCAAGTGAAAATGTTTCCCACAACGCTGACACACATAAGGCCGAAATATAGAATCAATATACAAAATGAATCTGTTTTTTATTTTACTCATATTTATTCATATTGTAAATATATCATTTTCCACTACCACTACCAGTCATAGTGAAAGAATCAACAATTAATTGCATTTCAAATATTGTGATAATGAATAAAATAACTATAATATGATTTTAATATTTGCAATAAATAAAACGCCCTTAAACAGTAAGTCAAACTGGCACAGTCGGATAAACATGCAAATACAACCTGATACTGTGTCAAAAACAGAGTTTCTTATATGGACGTGGGTTTAAAACTCAGCTGACTTTCTTTTCGTTTTTTATTCCCTATGATAATGAAAGCTCTTAGAGATTCATTGAGTGCTGTAAAGTTTTCTTTATTGTCTTTAATGATATACAGGGGTTGGACAATGAAACTGAAACACCTGGTTTTAGACCACAATCATTTATTAGTATGGTGTAGGGCCTCCTTTTGCGGCCAATACAGCGTCAGTTCGTCTTGGGAATGACATATACAAGTACTGCACAGTGGTCAGAGGGAGTTTAAGCCATTCTTCTTGCAGGATAGCGGCCAGGTCACTACGTGATGCTGGTGGAGGTTCGTCCTTCTTGGTGGTATGCTGACATTACCCTGGATACCGTGGCTCTTGATACATCACAAAGACTTGCTGTCTTGGTCACAGATGCGCCAGCAAGACGAGCACCAACAGTTTGTCCTCTTTTGAACTCTGGTATGTCACCCATAATGTTGTGTGCACTGCAGTATTTTGAGCAGAACTGTGCTCTTACCTGCTAACTGAACCTTCACACTCTGCTCTTACTGGTGCAATGTGCAATTAATGAAGATTGGCCACCAGGTTGGTCCAATTTAGCCATGAGACCTCCCACACTCAAATGACAGGTGTTTCAGTTTCATTGTCCAACCCCTGTATGTTTGTAATAAAGACTAACTTGATCACATCTTTTTTCATAGGCCTAGACTAGCAATACCCAGCTGACCCACACATAAGTCATAGCGATTTAATAAATTCAACTACACTTATGAACACAGAAATGTATTAGGGCATACATTGAGAGCTACACATTTGATGTTCTAAATTTTTGTACCAGAACACTGATGTAAATTATTTTAGCTCACTGACAGGTCTCCTTCTACCACATCCTGCATCACCGATGATGTCATCACTCTGCTTCTAACCACAGGCCTATAGTTGTAGGTTCAGCTTCCTAACCATTATGTTTGCGACCATTTGGTGGATCTATGGTTTTGGGAAAGATCTGTGTCGCTTAACAAGAGTTGGACTATATAAGTTACTAATGTAGTTACCTCCAAAGTTCCAGCTATGGTTTTGGGAAACACACCCTTGAATAGATGACATTGTGAGTCCATGGATTCATGCCTTTGGCATATACATCTTTGGCTTTGAGTTCTTTGCTGACAGAATGCTGTTGCTGTTGTAGCCCATCCACCTCAAGTCTTGACATGTTTAGCTAATATGTTAAGCATGTTTTGCTTACCACACATGTGGTTTTCTGAGTTACCGTAACCTTCTATCTTCTGTCTGTGCTCTTTTTGTCCACAGAAAAGCCCTTTGCTATATCTCTTTTTTTATTCTAAATAGCTCTATGTCTTGTTGTGCATGTAGCTTTCTGAAGATTAGCAGATATGTAAATATTACACCAGCCAGTCTGAGGTCAAATATTTACCATATTCTGAAGGTTGATGTTAACATTACATGAAGCTACTGGTTCTATATGATTTTATACATTGCTGCTATATTACTGGCTAATAAGATCATTTCAAAATGAGTAGGTGTATCTGCGTATGTGTTTCTGCTCAGTGCATGTGCACTTTCAACTATAGACCCCGGAATCAGGACATCATTCTGTAGTTTGTGTCATGCCCTATCCTGGTTCTAAGCTCTATGGCACTTTGAAATTGAATGCGGATGTGCTCTACGGTAAACTGAAACATTCTCAATCAAATATGTTTTGTTGTGCTGACGTTTTTCCAAGATTCCTTTTCATTCTGATATCCATATATAACAATACCTAGAACTGTTGAACCTAGCAGTAGAGAACATGTAGAGAGCACATATTTGAATGCTCTATCTACTGTATCACTATCACTTCTCAAGCCATACAAAGTTAGATTGACGCATGCTGGGGTAAAAAGCGAAGCTGGGTTTATGTAACAAGTTGACAGTCAAGCTCAAAAACAGAATCCAAGTGAACATAGTACAAGGGACAGGCAAAGGCATATGTGAAGAGGCAGGTAGGAGTCAAAAACCAAATAAGCAATCAGAATAAGGCAACCAAAACAAGAAGGCTTAAGAGGAGAAACGAACCAGAGATCAAACAGAAAACAGAAACCAGAAAGTCAGAAAAAGTATCACTAGGATAGAATGCTCGCTATGCAATGGGATTCTTCACAAAGACTGAAAGGCAGACCAGGGGTATATAAGCAAACTGAGTTAATGATTAACAGGTGTAAAAATCAGAGGATCTTGATTGGTGAAAAGAAGCCGGGACTGGTAGGTGAGGGACACGTGACAGTGATATGATATGGTACAAAAAGTGCAGTGGAATGAAAACTCTGCTGAAGGAGTCACTGCAAAACTGTACAATATAAAATATATGTTAATATCTGCTGCAACCTGCAATTAAAAATATAAAATCAATTTTGCATTCCTTAAGTGTCTGTGTTTAATGTAGAGCAAAATATGTTGACATGTGCCATTGTTAGCTCACTGTTAACATACTACTAGAAATCCCATTAGGGTGCTAGAAGGAATTTGCATTACTGTTTGTCTTCCCCCTAAAGAAGGCTAAAACACAGGATCCTATTGGTGCATCCCAGTAGGAAGCTAAAACTCAGAATGCTATTGGTAGGTCCCAGTAGGAAACTGAAACACAGGGTGCTTTTGGTGTATCCCATTAGAACTGTTTACATGGGCACTGAGTAAGTTGCCAGTAACCACCAGAACGCAAACAACTCATAGTTATGGTTTGGTGACGTGACATTCTTTCAACTGTACTAGATGACAAGGATCATCTGAACACAAAATAAGGCTTATAATAAGAACATTGCATGCATCAAAGTGTGCACTCTTGTCAAATAGGATAGGCTTAATGAACGGCCGGCTGCGAGCACTCTCCTGTGGGGCGATGCTGGCAGCAGGGTCTGCCCAGTCTGCCTCAGTGTAATTAAGGCTATAGTAATGGAGGCTGCCTAAGACAGGGGGAAGGTCAGTCCCCACAGAGAAGCTGCTAAGCACCCCTACACGCACAAGTACACATGCCACTGTGTCTCTTTGTTTGTAACTACTAAAACTGGGGTGTCGCTAAGGGGATGCCTACCCTGGTCCTGCGGGAGTGCAGGCATTTAGGGAGAGACACCATGGAAAATCCCTGATTAACAGCTTAAGCTAAAAAGCTGCGCTAATTTGATCCACATCTCTTTTTTATGCTCATGTTCATTCATCCTCTCATTTTCTTTCTCGGAAAGTGAACCATACAGAACCTTCTTACAGTATAGAAATGAACCTTTCATTCCAAACTTTCCTATGAAGAAGAATTGTTGTCAAAAATTCACAGGAATGCGTGAAAGTCTCTGAGTGGATGGACAAGTTACAAATGAGTCCTGCTATGTATTTACTTGGTTGACCATATATCCATTTAGAATTTCAAGAAGCAAAGCTCATTTGTTTGGTAGCATTAAAGCCAAAAATACTAAGGTGAATTCAGTCCAGTGAGGATGTCAGATTTATAATGTGGTATGAATGGCCATAACACTGTATTTCACTTCACAAGTATGTAGCTATCATCATTTGGGGAAACCCTCAGTGCATGCTAGGTCTTTACAGAAGGTCTAATGGTTTTTGTGGAAGTTATTTCCTATTCTGGCTTAATATAATTATCATATTTGTTGTATTGAAACAAATTACTTAAAAATAAGAATTAATAAGAATAGCAGAAATTAGCATTATTGTAGAGGTCGGGTTTTTCCTGAGTTTTGACCCTTATGGCCCCAAATAGTCATGGTTCAAAACTGATTATCCTGAAAAATGAAGACAATGACGCTTCTAATTCAGTATTTGGATTTCACAGGCCTGGCATCAGTGTTGTAAACTAAAATTGGTTTGATTCTACCCAGCAAATTGTGAAAAGAAAGAACTTATATCTTTAACTCTATCTAAAACCTGGCTGGTCAGTGGAGCCAAAGGTGCAGATCTGAGGGTACATTGAAAGAGAGTATTATGGTACACAGAGAATGTTGGTGCTGTTGTCAAACTGCTGTTACTCGTTCACTCAGGTTTGTTGACAGTGGAGCAGCGGGGTGGTGACTTCTCAGGGAGTACTCATGTATTTGTTACCTTTTGGCCCTTCTTTTTAGTTATGCTGTAATAGCCAGGCTTATATAAATCATACTTCTAAGAGTACTGGACAGAGCCAACATGTGTACAAGAATATAAAGGACCACTACATTTAGTCCTGTTTACATGAATACCAACATAGTACGATTAGGCCCCTAAACCCTTTTATAAACATTCCCCAACAATCTGCTGTCTCCTTCCCCACCCACACTAATCAGTTTCAGAGACAGAGAAACTTAGCGAGCTAAAGCTAACCCAGCATAACCAAAAGCTAGGAAGCTTTAATACCTGTCTATGGCTGCCTTGTTTATCTATGCACCAACATGATCTGTTACTTATTAACTTCATTCACGTTCATTTGTCTAGTTACTGTCACATAAAAGCTGGATAATGATTTTAGTTTTGTATTAGTGGTGGAGCAGGCTAGGAGTGTTGAACAAAGAGTCTCCAGCAAGACAAAAGTGGGACTGGTCACTGAAGATGACACCCTGCCATTCTGAGTCACTCCATTGAAGTGTGCCACGACATAGTCTGCCAGTCTTTGGCGGCGTTGATGTGGTGATAAGGGCAGTCATCTGTGTGCATGTAGTGCATCGTGCATGGTGATGGCCCAACAGAATGACTCATAGAGGGCATCACTGCTCACTGAATGTCCAAAATCACGACTGTTGGCTCAGTCCGGTACAGTGATATGGCCCGTCATTGTTTAAATCACATGCACATGTGAAAGTGAAACTTGAATCATTTGCATGTCTCACAGTATCAAACCTGCCCACCAAGTTTCATTCCCGTTGATTGATTCCTTCTGTGTGCAACTATTAATACAGCTATTCATTTGAGTGTATATGTCTATATGGTATATTTTTTACTCAAGCTTTGCTGGATGTTTAATATAACACTCAAGTTTAGTATCACACAAACATTTTTAATATTTCACTCTGTGCTCCCCCGGGGCTTTAAATGCTTCAGACATCTGGTTCCCATCTCCACTGTGAACAATTCTTGACTCTGAAAATTTCCCTAGAATGGTGCATCTCACATCAAAACACATGGAATGGCTTTGTTTACATATTATTGACTGAATTATGCATGAACTAAAAAAAAGGAAAGAAAAAGGATGGAATTCCCCTTCTAAAGGAAACCTTCCATAAATCAGAACCGCTGCCTGTGATGCTAAGCTTAGCATTACTGTATTTCTGACAACATGTTAACTGTGCCTTCAAATGAACCAGCTAGCTGGAACGCTTTGCTGAAATCTATATTCCATCAAGTGTATATGCTGCCAAACAAACAAACAAAGTTTTTCTGCACAGCTGGGAGTCAGATGCAGAGTTTCAGAATTAGAGGTGTTAATTGTTAGTCAGCATTGTAGGGAGTCCTAGCTATTATTACTTTTATTTATTTATTTATTTATTTTTGGTTTTATGAAATAGCACACATCTGAAATGACAAACTGACATCTCTTCCATGTGCTTCATTTTGCCGTAGTTAACGTTGTTGACCTCGCTCTCGCTCTAGCAGCGAGACATTTCTGTGGACAAGTTGTGTCGTGTTATCAATTCAGGCAACATGACACAATAATAACAGCCATAAATGAACATGTACTTTGGGAGGCAGCATGACAGATTGAAACGCTCGATCTAAAGATTGCCTCTCGCGAAACCGAAGGGGAAAAACACTGTCTGTGTTATTTTTTTTTAATGATACGGTCTGTCATATAAGCCTGGATGGTGTCAGTGAGTAACTGTCGTACATTGTACATTACATTTGCGCGTGTATGTGTGTGTTTTGCTGTATTGCTGTATTGCTGGAAGAGTGGGGATGTTCGAGTAATGGAGAATCTTTCTGTTAACGTAATTCTCGCTGACATGTTTCCACAGACTTAACCTATGCTTTCCAGCACAAACAATAAATGCTCAGCCAGTTTGGTGAGACTAAACAAGTGATCATATTCAAGTGAAGGTGACAAAGAACACTTAAATAATCTATTGGATGCCGCTGTTCATTAGCTGTTTGTGCTGTTCATAATCTGAAGAGATTACATCAGTGGCCACGGATGTAATCTCTACACCATCAATTTCTTCTGTTCCACTGCATTCTGTGATACAGCCAGTATGTATGGTAACCTCATAATATCTTTACATTCAGACACTTCAGCTTCATGCCCTCATTACTCATGGCCTGTATATCACTCCGGTCTCTTAGCTGTTCCTAGGTTCAGGCTCTCCTCTATGGGTGGCAGGTCATTTAGTGTTGCTGCCCCCACACTCTGGAACTCCCTACCCTCATCTATACGCACTTCACCCTCTCTTTCCGTCTTCAAAACTCACTTAAAAACTTACCTTTTCTCTAAACATTTTCATTCTTCATGATCTTTTTTTTATTTTTATTTTTTTAAAAAAAAATTTATTTGTTGGTTTATTTTTGTAAAGCGTCCTTGGGTTTGTGAAAGGCGCTATATAAGTGTAACCTATTATTATTATTATTTATTACGTGCGTGTCCAAGTTGGTCATGGCAATATACAGGGGTTGGACAATGAAACTGAAACACCTGGTTTTAGACCACAATCATTTATTAGTATGGTGTAGGGCCTCCTTTTGCGGCCAATACAGCGTCATTTGGGCAGCCGTGGTTTTATGTTTTTTGGATACAATCCGGGTTAGCACCCGAACATCCCTTTCAGACAGCTTCCTCTTGCGTCCACAGTTAATCCTGTTGGATGTGGTTCATCCTTCTTGGTGGTATGCTGACATTACCCTGGATACCGTGGCTCTTGATACATCACAAAGACTTGCTGTCTTGGTCACAGATGCGCCAGCAAGACGTGCACCAACAATTTGTCCTCTTTTGAACTCTGGTATGTCACCCATAATGTTGTGTGCATTGCAGTATTTTGAGCAGAACTGTGCTCTTACCTGCTAACTGAACCTTCACACTCTGCTCTTACTGGTGCAATGTGCAGTTAATGAAGATTGGCCACCAGGCTGGTCCAATTTAGCCATGAGACCTCCCACACTAAAATGACAGGTGTTTCAGTTTCATTGTCCAACCCCTGTACACTCATCACTATATACACTTACCATCAAAAGTATAGTTGCACAAATAATTGCACCCAGGAGGAACTAACGACTATCGAATCCATGTATACAGTATGAATACTGTGGTCAGCAGCAAGATGAATGGTTTGTTGCCACATGTCACATGTCCAGAAGGCCTGGTGTCACTCCACCTCCACCCCTACTGCAAAATCTGCAGGAAGTGTGTGAGAATATTCAAGATGCATGAAAAGGAAAATGACAGCGGCCATCTTAAAACACACACATTGAGCTACATCTTAAAAAAACATGCAGGAGGATAAAACTGCTTTCTTAGCTTGCAATGTAGGTTCATAAGATTTGTTTCTAAGCAATTTAGATGAATTCTATTGGTCTGCCCACCGTGAACTGAAATGTGAAACTGAGCTTTTAAAACATGCAAAAAAAAAAAAGATTTTTTTTTCCCACAACAAAACTAGAGTGGTGGCAATATCACAAAACTACCATATTGTCATGCATCAAGAGTATATGTGGTGTATCAGGATATTTATCTCATCAGTTGGAACTTTTAAGTGTAAGCCTGTGGAGTATTTAAGATAACCAAACACATCAATTTATTGGGTGTTTTTAAACTTTCAACTGGTATATACTGGTATATAAACTATAAAACAAGTACTCTGTTTCTTCATATCTTCTTCATTTTCTAAAAGCACCATTTATAAGTGGCACATCAACAAATTGGATCAAATCAAAAGATGCTGTATTTTGCATTTTACCTCACTTAATTCTGTGATTCTGAGCTAAATTAACTTATCAGACACACAGGAAACCATCTTCTTAGATGAAGTTAAAGTGAAGCTACAGCTCAGGAAAAATTTAGACCACTTTAAAATGATCAGTTTCTCTAGTTTCACTGTTTCTGGGTTTGTGTTATTCTCTACACTACTGGAAACATGGCTCCCAAATTCCAGATCAGATATTGTATTAGATCTGTTTATTTAGAAAATCACAAATGACCCTCCAGAAGTCTTGAACTCTTTATTGAACTATGCTCGCTGTGCATTTCACCCCAGCCACCACTCGCCAGTCTTTCTGTCACATGAGGTCATCTTATGGTGGTTAAGTGACATAGGAATGAGGTGGTGCTCATCACGGTCAGTAGAGAGTGGTTTTCGCCCTCCGCCCATCTGAAGCTGTGTTGTCCTGTGTGATTGCTGCTTGATCTTATTCTTATGAACCAGACGCTAACTGTATGTGTAGCTAGAACCAATCCTTCTGTTTTTCGACACTAAGAACCTGCGGCACAGGTGGAGATGCGGATTTAAGAAGAAACTGGAGTGGTCTCTTATTTTTTTCTAGAGCTGTATTTAATTGTTTTTGTTTTTGGGATTGTGGACGAGTCTGTATTGCAGTCTGGGATGTCTGTATTCTGCTTTTTTAATCATGTTATGTAAATGGGATGCACAAAAAATCATCAAGTCAACTAATTGATAGCTTGATTTGTTTAAATCAACATTAGTTGTCAATATTATTGATGATGTTGATTGGTTGTTGCAGCCCTTTTCCTTATGTCATGATGCTACTAGTTTAGGAGGATGAAGGCTAGCATGGGCATTCTTCATGAAGCCCCACTGCATCTTTAGGACCTGTCACCAATGCAATGTCATAGGACAGCTATGTGTACTCATAGCTGTATGCTAACTGCCAAGACATCTGTGCTGGCTAGCATTCATGGTGGGGGATGGGGTCAATTATGCTCTCTTAGATTCTTGGTCACGGATGGCTGTGGCATTGCCGAGGATCGAACTTAACGATAGGTCCACTGCTTAAATGCTTGTGCCACTCTGAAGACCTTTATTTCTAAAAGTGCACAGGATCTTTAATGCACACACTGCACGGGTGTAACATCATCTCCCATGTCAGTTACAGTAATGATAATGATTCTGCATCCTTACCCGGCGGAAACGGCACCTAACTGTCATCGTTATGATACCTTTGGGTCAGTTTTTTATGGCACTGGGTAAAAACAAAGGTCAGTTTGATAGTGTAAATGCGATCTGATGTTAAAAGTATATCCTGTCATCTCCGGCCCTCAGCCTGTAATTGCTCCAGTGTTATTGCTGGACCATTTTCAGAGCCTGTGGCAATTACAGAAACACAATGAGGTGGAATTCTCTCTCTCTGTCTCCCTCTCTCCCTCACTCCCCCCCTCTCTGTCTCGCACGGCCCTGCTGAATGTATGTACTAATTCGCAATAAAGTGCTACAGCTGTCATTGCATTTTCTGCTCTGTTACTTCAATAAATTGGAACTGCAAGAAAAAAAAGGGGGGAAAAAATGGGAATATTGCATTATGGGACTGGCTCCAGTGCGCGAACCCCTCTCGCAAACACAATTTTGAACAATTCTATTTTCTCCTCGACGAGAAAGTGCGGCTTGTCATTTATAGACCGGACAAATATTCATGCCTCAGTTGATAATGGATTCCATTTGTCAAGAAATAATAATTTGAGATAGCATGACTATTTATTATATAACAAAACATTAGAGTAGGCCGATATGCAATGTATTGGAACTGCGGAGGGAAAAAAAGAGGAGACAACATGCATAATTATGGATAAAAACTATGAATAATTGTCACCAAAAACATAGCTAATGCTATTACTTAGCGATATAGCACTGTTCTGGGGCTGGTAAAGCATCAACGTTTGATTAGTAAGGGTAGAAAGTGTATGTGTATGTGTGTGTGTGTGTGTGTGTGCGTGTGTGGGGGTGGGGGGCGTGTATTTCACTGAGCGCACACACACACACACACACACACACACACAGACACACACACTGTAGGAAATATCACTTCTTTAACACTTTTTGTTGGCTAACGGAGATAACTGGGTGCAGCTGCAAGGTCACTCAAGCTTTCTTCTCCTTGATTGGTTTGTATGTACGTGTGTGGGGAGAGTGTGCTACTCAATCTAGTGCTCAGAGACACATGGTGTCACCTTTGAAAGACCCACATCGGCACCTTTGACTCCTACTCAGTGTTCAGCTAAACAAAACACTTACTCCCATCTAACTACTAAACAGGGGAATCAATCAGTAGCAGGGAAAGTGGAGGGGGCGGGATATGAACAGTCAGAAGTAGGAGTGAGTAGTATGACGATCTGTCATTTATTGTAACCTCCTTTCCTGCCCTGGCCTTTGCCTTGTCTTTGTTTGTTTTCCCTTTTGTTTACCCACTTTCAGTTCTCTGGCCATGTGCTTTTGTTTGTTTTGCTTTCCCTGCCTCACCCTTATATCATCCCCTGCACCTGTGTCTTGCCTGTAGCCCCGCTCAATAATTATTCCCAGGTGTTGTTTGTTCACCTTCTCCAGTTTGTAGACCATTCAACTGAATTGTTTCCAAGTCAGAGTTCAATTCGTATTTCAGGCTTGAACTTCAGACTAAAACCCTGTTACTTTAAATGACCGTATCTAATTATAAGATGCATACATTATACTTTATATAATATATTTGCTTTATTCAAAATAATTGATTGAACATTTTGTTACTACCAAAAACCTTTGCAAAATGCTTCACAACTAGTTGCAAAAGCAGAACTAAAATACCCTAGCCAGTACATGACAGCAAATACAGCTTTCAAAATGCTGTAGACACCTTAAATCATAATTTATTTATTTATTTTAAAGTGCAAAAACTCGATTGCAGAAAATATGTTTTGGACATGACCGTTTGTAAGGTTAGCTACTGATTGTTTCAGAGTTTGGAACATGTTTACTTCAAAACAATGGGATTTAACAGCTAATATATCTGTGAGGGACAGGGATGCAGTCTTACTTCCTGCTCTAAAATGCAGGGATGTGGCAAAAATAAGGCTCTGCCTATGGAAGAAAACACTTTGTGTGTGAACAGTGACATGAAAATGTGGGACAGCATTTTTCAGTCTCTGACTCCACCTAACAGCACAGCCATTGGCTCTCGAGTCATTGAATACTGTTGTTTTATTGGCTCCTTACTGAAACATGTGCTTAATTGGGCCAAAGTAGCGGGTGCGTTATTCCATGCAATAAAGCTGATTCATCATTTGTTCTCAAGACTCAGCTTGTGTCCATACTGTATGCAGAGTAGTTTGTACGTCATGAAAGGTGGATCTCATTGGCTTTTCCTAGTGTAGTGAGTTTGTTACCCTGTCCATTAAGCACCCTTGACCTTTTAGTACTTAGTCAGGTTCGATTTTCTTGTTTTCACCTGTTTCTTAAGTTAGCTATGAGTTCATGTATTTTAGGATGGTATCTACTATCCTATTATCCTAGTTTCATAACCTTTATGTTTTGTTTATCCAAAGTGCACATTAAATACTATTTATTTCCTGGAAGATATAGTGTTTTTTGCTAATATAAATAAAAACAATGTGCTAATATTGTGCCATATTTACATTTTGTATATGAGTTGTTAACTTGTTCACGTAGAAAATCAACAAAATGTGTCATTTGTATGAAGGTTTGCGTAAAATTGGAACTATTATGATGAAGTACTGAGTATGTAATGAGAAGTATGATGATATTAAATCAGGAACATAACTAAAAATGCTAAACTACATAACAGCAAAGTAAACAAAATCTAAGGACACTGACATATGTATGCTTATATCGATCCAGCGTTTACACTCCATGCAAGACTGCAGGCAACCATTTGACATGCAGACTAATCACAGTCTTGGGGGACCCTCTTAGAACAAATAATGTGGTAGATGGGAGTTCTGCACAGGAACCGCACACCCTCACTTCTATATGTCAATTTGGCCAAATGTCGATAATTTTGGTTTGAAGTATACTGCTGGCTTTATGCTTTTGCCATACTGTCCACCCTTAGAAAAGTGTATTTTGACAAGCTGACAGAAGCAGCAGAGAAAGAGAAAGACTGAGAGAGAGAGAGAGAGAGAGAGAGAGAGAGAGACAGAGAGAGAGAGACAGAGAAGGAGGGAGAGGGTCCTATTAGGGATCATCTATTAACTGAGATCATCTTTTAGTTGGCCTAGGGGTAATGACTAATGTCAATGGCAAATTTCACAGTTGTCTAGAGAAATGAATTAAATTTGCAATAGAAGAGCCTTTGGCTTGCTCTACAGGTTCATTTAGTACAAGCTGATCAGCTAGGAAGACTGTAAAGCAAGTGAGAACACTGCCCACACACACACACGCACACACACACACACACACACACACACACACACACACACACACACACACACACACACACACCATGTGAAAAGCTGACCTTTTGTCTCATCAGTACAGAATAAAGGAGGCAGAGAAGTCCTCATTGGTGTGTGTGTGGATGAGTGCACTAGGCTATGCTCACTGATTCTAATGAGCCTATACACACCAACCCAACAGTGAAGACTGCATTTCCATTCACGCTGAGTGCTCAGGATACACTCTATCACTGTCTGATACACAATGAGACAGAGAGAAGGAGAAAGAGGTGAGAACGAGTTTCTAATTTTTTGTCAGGTCCACTCATGACATTTGTGCAGTGTTAGGTACCAAAACGTCTTTATCCTTTACAATTGCACTTCTCGGTAATGCTGATATATGTAAATGACCTCTGTTCCGATTGGATGCCCGGATATCAAGGAACCAGAAAGCAAGAGAAAGTGTCACTCTTGATGTAATAAAGCAAGGATTTGCTGTGCAGTAAACTGAACCAACCGCAGCTGGTGAATGTCTAATATCCCAGGGGGATCAAAATAAAATAAAAGTTTTACTTTGCTGATTCACTGCTTTGTTCTCGCTAACTCGCTCCCTCTTTTCATTCACTCTCTAGCTTGCTCGTCCATGGCACTCTCTCTATCTCTGAATGAACAGTAACTGACACATCCTACAGATTCTGCCTTTAGGAAACCTAAAGTGACAATCTGCTGTGACTGGCTTGTTCTTAATGTCCTTGGATATGGCTATGATAAAAAGTACAGATCTCAAGCATAGCTCAGCTCCCTTTGTTTGTATCAAGGAGCCATTCAAAAGAATACAACATCACTACGCCTGATAAAGTCAAATAAGGAACGGATGAACAGACTTAATAAACCACAAAACCGGGTAACTTCATGGTGCATTCATAGAGACACAGTGATTAGCCTATACTGACAGTCCGCATCATCCACATTGATTACAACAGTTATCCGAAATTACAGTCCTAGAACCGGGTATCTAAGTTACTAAAGCTGACTGTGCATGCACCCAATTATGTGTGTTCAAGCTGAAACCCTCTTTATAACTTCAGTAGGATTTGACGGGAATAAACTGCTGTGTGCTAAATAGGATGGCTACATGAACACACATATAAGTTAGTTCCTTTCAGTTTTAGAGCTTAGGATGGTTTTCCATTGCATTAATGTGCTTTATGGTGCAGCAGGATCTAATGTCCTCAAGGGTGTTCACCTCTGTCTTTAGTTAGATGTAAAGCTGAGGCGCTATGACAGTTCTTCGAACCAGTTCTTCATTCCTAATGTTCAAGACAGCAAGTTCATGTTGTTAAGGTGATGTGGCTGGTCAGCTAGCAAACAGACCAAAAGATAGCAAGCATGCTAAACAAGCCCATCATTAATATCACAGGCATGAACAATATTTACTAAATGATTTACTGTACATACTGAAATATGAAGTTCTAAGAAATGCTACTTGAGTGTCTTACATGCTTCCAACACCACTGTACTACACTAAATAGTGTGCAATGTAAGTTTAAAAATAATCATTTCTCCTGCCTAATAGCGCAACTGTGGAGTATGGAACCCAATCCCGATGACTTTAGCTATACTAAGTATTTTAGTTATACTATGCGCTGCAGAAGCCGGTATTTAAAGTCCTGTGTAGTTCCCTTTGTTGGGAGCAGGGTGCTGTATAAGATTCAGACCCATCATGGGAAGAGGGGCACTGCTGGATTGGTGCTATGTTCTCAAGATAAGCACCAGATGATATCAGGTGAGCACCAGATACAGAAGTGGTGCGATTTTTAATAGTATCTAGTGCTCACCTGATAGTGGAGAAGGGGCACCACTGGATTGCTGCTATAGGCCCAAGACTATCAGGCGCTCACCAGATACTATGTGGTGTGCAACAGGTATTACAAAGTGAGCACTGGATGCTGTCAGGTTAGCACCAGATATCGTGGTTTTGTATTTGTTGTGCTTGTTGCTTAAATAATAGTATCTGGTTCTCATCACAGGGTATATGCTGCTCACCACACAGTAACTGGGGTGCACTTAATAAAATCCACAACAGATACTGTGCGGTGAACAACAGGTACTATGTGATAAGAACCAGACACTATAAGGCCAGTGAGTGGAAGTATAAGGTAGGTGTTTCTAATAAAGTGGCCAGTGAGTGGAAGTATAAGGTAGGCGTTTCTAAAAAAGTGGCCAATGAGTGGACAAGGTGTTTCTAATAAGGTGGTCAGTGAGTGGACAAGGTGTTTCTAATAAGGTGGTCAGTGAGTGGACATGGTGTTTCTAATAAAGTGGTCAGTGAGTGGACAAGGTGTTTCTAATAAGGTGGTCAGTGAGTGGACATGGTGTTTCTAATAAAGTGGTCAGTGAGTGGAAGTATAAGGTATTTCTCCGGGCATTTGAAGAAATAAACCCCTTTGTTTCCATCCAGAACTTAACCGCTAAACAAATTATACGGTCATACTTGAACTGGTAAAATCTGGTGCACACCTAATAGTATCTGGCGTTGACCACATAATTTCACCCCAAAAATACACATCCATTTAACCAAGAAAGAAATGATACACAATAATATTCAGGGGCGCCATAGATTTGTCACAAAGTACTGATTTTACGTCTGGATAATTTTTTACCGTCATTTTAATTTTTTTAAATACATCATATTTAAATGGACATATGAATTAGAATATATAATATAAAAACCTAAAACAAAAACGTCTTAATCTTAATTTCCCACACAGTATGTACAACAGTGAGTGGTACATTTCAGAACTGTAGACATGTTCATATATAACCTCTAACTCCCTTTAAAAGGTTGGGGAAAATTTGGTTTTCCAGGAATGCTTTAAAGAGTTGGTATGTGAGAAACATAAGAGACTGTGTATATGTGTGAGAGAGAGAGTTAGGGAGTGTGTATATTTATGTGTGTGTGTGTGTGAGAGAGAGAAAGAGAGAGAGAAAGAGAGAGAGAGAGAGAGAGAGAGAGAGAGAGGTGAATCAGAGATTAAGACTCTAAAGTATTCTCTAATCCGGGTATTGAGGGTTAGCGGTGTGTGCAGTGTGAATGGAGTGCAGCATAAAAGCCCCCTGCAGAGACACACTCACGCCATCAGCACTGCTGCTGCTGACACACTGACAAAGACACACACACACACACACACCCCGCACTCACACCCCACCTCAGACCCAGAAAAAAGGCCTGTCAACTCCACACCACCCACCCCACCTCACACCCCCTACACCTACACCCACCCCAAAAGCAAGCTGGGCCAAGGGTGGCCGGCCAAGAATAGGCCGAAATTAGGCAAGTTCTCTCCTTTCTCTCTCTTTCTCAGTAGACAGATGACACATAATGGCGTGATCAGGCCTTCGGGTCTCTCGCTCGTTTCCCTGTGCTCCCCCCTGTGCTCAGCGGCCAGCGGGGGGCATCACCAGAGGTTAATTGGGGAAGGGGTTAGCAAAACAAAGCCCAAATATCATTCACATTTACCTCAGAGGGCAGGAAAGCCCGCATCCCCTTCCAGATAATACACCAGCACCGAGCGCTGCAACGTCCTTCTGTCTTTCCCTGCTTCACGTCTTCCTCCTGGCACTCTTCCTTTCTACCTTCCTTCTTTGTTTCTTTCTACTTCTCTGGCTGCCTTTCTTCCTTCTGACCCCCTTCTTTCTTCCGGTTTTACTTCCCTTCTTTCTGTTTTTCTTTCAATTATTCTGTCTTTTTTATTTTTCCTCCTTTCTGCTAACCGCACTTTCTTTCTTTCTTTCTTTCTTTCTTTCTTTCTTTCTTTGCAGAGTCCTGTAGTACAGTATGAATGGTTGTGTGCTCCTGTGGAGAGACTGTGTCTGCTGTCTGAGTGATGTAGCATAGTGGGACAGTGTGGTAAGAGTCCTGTAGTACAGGATGAATAGTTGTGTGCTCCTGTGGAGAGACTGTGTCTGCTGCCTGAGTGCTGTAGCTTAGTGGGACAGTGAGGTAAGAGTCCTGTAGTACAGTATGACTGGTTGTGTGCTCCTGTGGAGAGACTGTGTCTGCTGCCTGAGTGCTGTAGCTTAGTGGGACAGTGAGGTAAGAGTCCTATAGTACAGTATGAATGGTTGTTTGTTCCTGTGGAGAGACTGTGTCTGCTGCCTGAGTGCTGTAGCTTAGTGAGACAGTGAGGTAGGAGTCCTGTAGTACAGTATGAATGGTTGTGTGTTCCTGTGGAGAGACTGTGTCTGCTGCCTGAGTGCTGTAGCTTAGTGGGACAGTGAGGTAAGAGTCCTGCAGTACAGTATGAATGGTTGTGTGTTCCTCTGGAGAGACTGTGTCTGCTGCCTGAGTGCTGTAGCTTAGTGGGACAGTGAGGTAAGAGTCCTGTAGTACAGGATGAACGGTTGTGTGTTCCTGTGGAGAGACTGTGTCTGCTGTCTGAGTGATGTAGCTTAGTGGGACAGTGAGGTAAGAGTCCTGTAGTACAGTATGAATGGTTGTGTGCTTCTGTGGAGAGACTGTGTCTGCTGCCTGAGTGCTGTAGTTTAGTGAGACAGTGAGGTAAGAGTCCTGTAGTACAGTATGAATGGTTGTGTGTTCCTGTGGAGAGACAGCGTCTGCTGTCTGTGTGCTGTAGCTTAGTGGGACAGTGAGGTAGGAGTCCTGCAGTACAGTATGAACGGTTGTGTGCTCCTGTGGAGAGACTGTGTCTGCTGTCTGAGTGCTGTAGCTTTGTGGGACAGTGAGGTAGGAGTCCTGCAGTACAGTATGAACGGTTGTGTGCTCCTGTGGAGAGACTGTGTCTGCTGTCTGAGTGCTGTAGCTTTGTGGGACAGTGAGGTAGGAGTCCTGCAGTACAGGATGAATGGTTGTGTGTTCCTCTGGAGAGACTGTGTCTGCTGCCTGAGTGCTGTAGCTTAGTGGGACAGTGAGGTAGGAGTCCTGCAGTACAGTATGAATGGTTGTGTGTTCCTGTGGAGAGACTGTGTCTGCTGTCTGAGTGCTGTAGCTTAGTGGGACAGTGAGGTAGGAGTCCTGCAGTACAGTATGAACGGTTGTGTGTTCCTCTGGAGAGACTGTGTCTGCTGTCTGAGTGCTGTAGCTTAGTGGGACAGTGAGGTAAGAGTCCTGCAGTACAGTATGAATGGTTGTGTGCTCCTGTGGAGAGACTGTGTCTGCTGCCTGAGTGCTGTAGCTTAGTGGGACAGTGAGGTAGGAGTCCTGCAGTACAGTATGAACGGTTGTGTGTTAGTGTAAGACTCAGAGTGTCTGTATTTGCTGGAGTCAGTGTGTGATACTCGGTAGTATTACACCACAGCAGAATCCTGACCCAAACCGGGTGAAAGCAGGCCGTGATGGAAATAAATGTTTTCATTAATTTAATTTTTGCCTCCTGTTTTTAGGAGAGCTGGAGTCCGTGTTAGAGGGCTGCAGAATCAGCGGCTGTTCTCGTGGCCTGTCGTGCCGTTTTGTTCTCCTCCGTCACATTTGGTGAGATAAATGTAACATTTAGCTGTTAATTCCAGTGGCTGAAGGATTCGTCTGTGGATGATTTAATTGCCCTGCAATTTTCTCCTGTCAAAAAAGCATCGTGTGCGCTGATGAGAGCGAGTGAGCGAGGAGGAGTGAGAGAGTTAATTAGCGACCTCGTTAGAGACCTGGAAGTGTCTGCTGTGGCTGCAGCCCTCCTTACACACTCACTCACACTCACACACCTTTGCCCTCCAATACACACACACACACACACACACACACAAACACACACTCCTTCAAACTCTGCCACACTGCTGTCTGTCTTTCTTTCTCCTTTTTCACATCATTCCTTCTTAGCATTCTTTTCTTTCTTTCCTCCCATTTTTTTGTTACTTCATTTTCCTTTTTCATTTCTTTATTTCTTTCATTTCTCTTTCTTTTCTCACACTCTTTCTTTTTTCCCTCTTTCCTTCTTGTCATTCAACCTTCTTACATTCTTCCTCACTTCCTTCCTGTTTTTCGTCTTTCCTCTCTTCCCGTTATTTATTTCTTTCTCAATGAAAAATAAATGCATGACCTAAAAATAAATCCTTTCATCTTCCTTTCTTTCCTCCCTCATTTTATTTCCATTCTCACATCCTCCTTTTTCATTTGATAAGTTACTTCCCTTTTACTTCTTTTTTTATATTTCTATCGTTTGTTTGTCCCATCCTTCTTATTTTTACATTTCCCTTCTTCCTTCATTTATTTGCTACTTGTTTCTCTTTCTTATTACTTTCCTTTTCATTTCTTTATTACATCCTCCCTTCTTATTTTCACATTTCCTTCCCTCTATCCTGCTTGTCCTCCTTTTTCATTCCTCTTATTTCCCTCACCTTTTCATCTTTCCATACTTTTTTTATTTCTTTATTCATTCCTTCACTCATTATTCCCTTCTTTTTTCTGACTACCTTGTGTCATTCCTTACTTCCTTACTGGCTCTACTTATTTTTTTTCCAGGGAGCATATATTTTCATTCCCTAAACTGCCTCCTCCACTTTCTTCCACACAGTCAGGTAAGATCTCTGGCTCTGTGGTGGTCTCTCTGCGCTGGTCTTTTTTCTCTCCTGTGCTCTTTGTGTGAATGGAGCTCAGTGGATGTATTAAACTGATTAGGAGGAGATGACGGAGCGTGCTGCTCGCTGATTACAGCTGAACTGTCTCATGAGTAGGGGCTAATTAGCTGAATAAAGTGAATGGAAAGACGCAGTGATGCTAGGCAGTCCTGTGTGGAGTGCTGCACCATCACACACACCATCACACAGTGGGCTTACAGATGGTCCCACATACACACAGCTCACACTCAGCCTCAGCAGTCACGTTAGAGACTCAGCGACAGGACATGCTTAGAATTATCCTCCAAAAACTCTTTCAGCATCAGACATTAGAGCGTGGGTAAATACAAACTCTTAAAGATGTGAACCCTAATTATCACTGACTTATCCACACCTATTATAAAACCTCAACAGCAACCGTCGCTGCTATGGCCTTATTAGAATGAAATGAACCCTGGTGGAACTAGCAAAAGTGTCAGAGCAAGACTACAGATGGACCAACACGGTGCAGCTAACGAAGGGATTAGATAGTGGTCATGTGTAGTTCAGATTTGGAGCACATACGTCAACCGGCAGAGGGAAGGCTTAATGTCTGTAATTCTTGTTTAGTTGGATGTATGTAAACTCAAGTGTGCAAGTATGACCGTATAATTTGTTTAGCTGTTAAGTTCTGGATGGAAACAAAGGGGTTAATGTCTTCAAATGCCCAGAGAAATACCTTATACTTCCACTCACTGACCACTTCATTAGAAACACCATGTCCACTCACTGACCACCTTATTAGAAACACCATGTCCACTCACTGGTCACTTTTTTTAGAAATGCCTACCTTATACTTCCAGTCACTGGCCACTTTATTAGAAACACTTACCTTATACTTCCACTCATTGGCCACTTTATTAGAAACACCTACCTTACACTTCCATTCACTGGCCACTTTATTAAAAACACCATGTCCACTCACTGGCCACTTTATTAGAAACACTTACCTTACACTTCCACTCACTGCTCACTTTATTAAAAACACCATGTCCACTCACTGGCCACTTTATTAGAAACACTTACCTTATACTTCCACTCACTGGCCACTTTATTAGAAACACCTACCTTACACTTCCACTCACTGCTCACTTTATTAAAAACACCATGTCCACTCACTGGCCACTTTATTAGAAACACTTACCTTATACTTCCACTCACTGGCCACTTTATTAGAAACACCTACCTTATACTTCCACTCACTGGCCACTTTATTAGAAACACTTACCTTATACTTCCACTCACTGGCCACTTTATTAGAAACACCTACCTTACACTTCCACTCACTGCTCACTTTATTAAAAACACCATGTCCACTCACTGGCCACTTTATTAGAAACACTTACCTTATACTTCCACTCACTGGCCATTTTATTAGAAACACATACCTTGTACTTCCACTCACTGGCCACTTTATTAGAAACACTTTGCTCAGTAACCTCTAACCCTTTATATTTCACTTTCATAGCAGTGGCTAATTGATTCATGTTGATACACTGGATGATGAACTGTGAGATTAATAACCTTCAGATTAATACTAATAAATTGTTAAACCACAGTTTAAGGGGTTAAGACTGAATACCATTCCTTTCTCGGCATGACTATTAAACTTGGCACCCCTCCCAGTCGCCCTCACAAAAAAACTCTTGCTGCTGTTCTGGGATCCTCTCACCCATCGTCCGTCGACATGAACGCCATGACAAATAGCCCTGAACAGGCAAGGAACATGCAAATCCAGCAGGAGACAAATGCCTAACCTTGCGTTTAGCGAAAAGGTAAGGTCATCCGCACCCCATCTATCACAGCTTTAATCAGCAGGACGCAGGCCAGCAGCGCACAGACTCAGCCTCCGCTGCATTGATAAGCCCCCAGAAACCAAAGCCTCGATAAAACCGCCAGGAACTGATAAAAAATTCAACAAGTAAACACTCCCTTCTTTAGCAGACAGCCACTTTTACTACCCCTAATACAAAAACAATTACATACTGCTCTCATAGTTTTACTGAATAATTCATAACAGATAGTGAATAATAAGTATTAAGATTAAGAGCTGAACAATAAGCTTGTAGTTGATGGGGTTAAATGCTAATCCTAATGCATTCTGTTTGGAGACACAGTGCATTTGTAGGTGCTATTTAAAGGGTCAATGTGGTGTGGAGGGAGGAACTTCAATTACGATGTCCATGCCCCATTCACTTTATTAGAGGCAACCACTGTGAACATACAAGTTGGGTGTTTCTAGTAAAGTGGCCAGTAAGTGGATGTGCAAGGTGGGTGTTTCTAAAAGTGGTCAATGAGTAAACATGTGTAATGGGTGTTTGCGATAAAGTGGCTTCTAGGTAGAAGTACACGGTAGGTGTTTCTAATAAAGTGGCCAGTTTGTGGACATGCAAAGGAGGTGCTTCTAATAAAGTGGCCAGTATGTGGACATGCAAAGTAGATGTTTCTAGTAAGGTGGACAGTGTGTGGACATACAAGGAACATGTTTGTAATGAAGTGACCAGTGTGTGGATGTACAAGGATCGTGTTTCTAATGAAGTGACCAGTGAGCGGATGTACAAGAAAGATGTTTCTAATAAAGTGGCCAGTGAGTGGACATACAAAGCAGGTGTTTCTATTAAAATGGTGAAAAAGTGAACATAGAAGGCAGGTGTTTCTAATAAAGTGGCCAACAAATGGATGTACAAAGTAGGAGTTTCCAACAAAGTGGGCAGTGAGTTAAAGTACAATGTTGGTGTTTCTAAAGGTGGTCAATGAGTGGACATATATAACGGATGTTTCCAATACAATAGCTAGTAAATGGTAGGACAAGGTAGATGTTTCTAATAAAGTGGTCAGTAAGTGGAAATACAAGGAGTGCTTCTAATTAGGTCACCAGTGAATGAGGGTACAAAGTAGGTGTTTCTAATAAAGTGGCCAGTAAGCGAAAGTGTTGAACATGTGTAATAATAAAATTAATAAAAGGAGAGTTAATGAAAAATTATTAAGTGTGAGTAAAAAACGGGGAAGTAAACCTGTCAAATGAACTTGCTATGATGGTACACCATTCACAAGTTAAAGGGGTCGCTAATGAAGTTTGAAGCAAAAGAGGCATATGAATTCGTTTAGCACATTATTGACACAAAGCACATCCTGCTAGTCACACTTCACCCTACTTTCTCATGCTTCTGGTATGTAAGGGGCATTTCCCCTGTAAGATGCTCACTGGGTGAGTGACAGCAGCTGACAGTTTAAACAATAGTTCAGGTATTGAAGGAGTCATTTTTATTTCTTTTATTTTTCATTTTTCTTTTCTTTCTTTCTTTCTTTCTTTCTTTCTTTCTTTCTTTCTTTCTTTCTTTCCTAGAAGCTTAAAATGTATGCGCTGTGTCAGACGTGTGCATAAATCTTCAGGGCACTATATTATGGAGCCTATTTACCACTCTTACCTGAGAATATGCATGTAACATGTGCGAGTTTGAGAGAGTGTGACTATGTGTGTGTGTGTGAGGCTGTTTATGGTGAGAGAGAAAGACTCTGCAATGGCTTAAACTAGGTGTTGATGAAGGCACTCTTATCTGACGGAGGAGGTGTAATCAGAGTCTGAGAGACAGGTCATGCGATCAAGTGTGTCAGGCACAGTGTAATACCTCACGTTATTCAGTTCTAATCTTTCATTAACCACACTTAATTCATTCATCCACTTTAACCCCTTAAACCCTCACGTGGCCCCACACCACAGTTCTTTTGGTAGGCTGACTTTATACCATGAAACTTTAATGCAACAAGCTGCACACTGTGGGGACTAGTTGTAGAGGTTCCTAATGGTGTTCTGTGATAATCCATCCCATGCAGCTTGAATATTCTCACACAGTTCCTGCAGATTGTGCAGTAGGGGTGGAGGAGGTAGGGGCGGAGTGGACCAGGCCTTCTAGACATGTGACATGTGACAACAAATCGTTTATCCTGACACTGACCACGGTGCCTCCACACACGGATTCGTTAGTCATCTCCCACAAGACAAAAGCAGGACTCGTTATTGAAGATGACCCGATGCCATTCTGAGTCACTTCATGACAGCCTAGCACGACACCACTGCAGTCTTTGCTGCGCATGTAGTCCTGCATCATGCAACCATCTGCCAATGGTGCTGGCACTAACAAGAAGACTCATGGAGGGCATCACTGCTCGGTGAATGTCTGCAATCGTGGCTGTTGGGTTAGTTGGCTACACCCATGAGGCCTGTCCCTAGGTGCATTGCTCAGCCTCTTCTAATTTTTATTCTCTTGATCCCAAAGGAATCTGAGCTCTGTGTAAAATTAGGAGGCACCAAGGGAGCAGGACTTTAATCTAACTAGGTAGCTCAAAATAAAAGCAAGCTAAAGAAGGATAATCACTAGCACAAGTAGTCATTTAAACAAGTAATTCAGAAAGCTGTTAAGCTGTGTAAGTCTTAGCTGGCTTTGTAGCACAGAGGATATGGCATGACATGGTGTGGTGTGTGGCATCCATGGTTTCCAAAAAAAATTTAAGATTTGATTCATTGGACCAACAGGACACCTACTCACTTTGTCTCAGTCCAGTTTGAAAGAGCTTGGGCCTAAAGAAGGCGGCTGCATTTCTGAATCTGTTTATATAGTTCCTTCTGTGCACGGTAGAGTAGAATTAGCATTTGTGGATGCAGCAACATATTGTGTTCACAGGCAATGGCTATCCAAGTGCTCCCAAGCTGATCCAGTGATTTCCACGACAGAATGACGTATGTTCTAACTGCAGTTCTTGAACTGTTGCACTACTTGACTTCACAGTCTTTCTCCGAGTGGTGAAGCCTTTCACATCTTCACTTTTGAAAAACTCGCTGCTCTGAGATGCCCTTTTTATACCCCATCATGTTGCTGACTTGTTGCTGACCTGATTAGTTGTGATACGTTCCACCAGGTGTTTACAACTTCACCAGGCTTTTGTCCCAACTTCTTTGTCCCAATATTTTGCTGGCATAAAACTGGAAATGGACATATATTTTCCAAGAAAACTCAAATATTTCTAAATTTTTTCCCAACGTTTGACATGGTTGCTGTCCAAAGAAAAACAAGTATCTCCAGAATGGCAAAGTCAAAAGACTAGTTTAATTAGAATGTAAGTCAATGGAACCAGACTTTCTTCCAAGCAGTTTTGGGACATTTCTGTCAGTCCATTCGTCATGAAATTTTCACATATTGTAAACGACAGCTCCTGTGTTGAAATGATAAAAGTAAAAATGAACACAAATAGAGTTATGGGGATTTTGTTGTTCTCTTTTTTTTTTTTTTTTTTTTTTGGACAGTGATATTTTGTCTTAAATATATTGTACTTTAATAACAGGCTTTCAATGATTTAAACATTACTGCATTCTGTATTTTTTATATCTTGCTCAGCCATTCAACTTTTTTTGCAGAATACATTGAAAATTATCCACAAGGTGTACAATTTGAAGCATGACATTTTTTTAAACAACTAAAGAGTCTTTGGCATGGGTTCTGGGCCCAGGTCTTGAAACACTGGGACCCACGCTGATCCTGCCAGACATGGTCGGCAGGGCCAGAGACTACTTCCCTGACAACAGGACCCGGGCCAAACAGGTGGTGGGGGAGGAGGGAGGAGAATGTAGAAACGTTGTAACCTGAAAGCGGCACAACATAAGCGTAAGTTGAATCCTATCAATGACAGGTGGTGCATTGCGACTGGCCAGAGTAATAAGTGAATGAGTGACATGGCATTGAGGTCTTCCTCACAAAACGTGCGCCAAAGCATTCATTTCTTTGTCTATTTCCGTTAATTACCTTTAACTGTGCTAAAAACAGATTATTCATGTTTTATTTACATGCAATTCACATTTTTTTGTTTGCGAAATGCGATTATTACAGCCTAATGTTTTACAGATACATGGCATCCTATTCATAACCTACAATTTTTAAACAGAATAATAAATAATAAGCTTAGAGTAGAGACACAGTGGAATCTGGAATCAATATAACTTAAAAATATATACAGCTGCAATATAATATGGTACAGTTATGTCCCCTAGCAAATGTACTAAAGTTGTACTCTTGAGTGTACCACCCTAGAAAAAAGTGGGTGTGTCTTAATTTTATCTCCCAGGATTTTATTAATCACAAGAACCCTTACTGGTGTTTTCTTCATCCATCAGATAGACGTCAGGCCTGGTGTATGTGTGTGTGAGGGGCTGTGCGGGGAGTCACTGTGTCATGTTTTACAGTGCTCTGTGCTAAATGGAGCCTCCACTATTAATCCCCACCCTACACAAACAAGTACATGCCAGTGCTGGAGCTGGATCACAGGCCAAGCCAGTGAATGTCTGTGCGCAGCCTGCAGCTGTGATTTATAATGGCTGGTGTGAATTACACATTCACATATAACAGGTAAGACACCCTGCTGTCACACGTACACAAATAACAATCACCAACTCGCATCTAGCAGTTCACTCTAGTGCTAGGCAACTATAAAGAGCCCATATGATGCCACACTGACTTCGTTTTTACTTGCTGTTTTTTAACAAATTGATTTGAGGTAAATATAAATACGTAAATGTTGCTAAAGTTTCAAAATCCCAGTTTAATAATATGCAAATATAGTCACGTTCAAATTCATTGGTTTTGTGATGTCATGCATTTGCATCTATCTGCCATATATTCAGACTATAGCAGTTTAGTCCCGATTCACAATGAAAGTTTCAAAGTGCATTTCAGCCTGGAGCCAGACACAAAATAAAGTAGCAAATCAGAACAGAGATCATTTACATATCAGTATTCTGTAGGGGGGTCACTGATATTTAACTTTAAGAAAACATTTTTAAATACAAATTAAATTTTTACTGTACATGCAACACTGGTCAACCTTAGGGTGGCACCGTAGCAAACTGGCTCACTCAGTCCATCCCTTATAGCCAACATTAGAAATGCCAGATGAGATTGACCCTGCTCTTCCCCATTACTCGGAATAATGCTAACCGATATAGCCATCTGACTTAACAGAACTGATGTTTAGCATTCTCCTCCAAGCATGTTGAACTGACTGTCAATGTTGTGTTTAGGGCAGTTCAGAAAGATGTGGTGGTGCATCATTCGACTCAGAGGAAGCATGCACCAGCTTTCACCTTCTCAGCTTGGTACCTTTGTGCAATGGGGCGACCTATCTAACAATTGGAACAAGGAGAAAACGCAGTAAACACCTTTTTTTTTAAAAAGGTCCTTCCATCTGTTCCCTGGTGACAAGGTGTAGCTAAAAGGGACTTTCTATAAATCAATTAATTTTGTAAATCTATTCAGTTTACTGAGAAACTGTCTCACTAACTATCTCACACCTGAAGTATGTAAATGTAATTATTAGGGCTGCCCTCTAGAAGTCGACTGACAGCAGTGACCTTTTTTTCCCCGTAAAACAAACTAAAGCTTACAAAAATGCACAAGAACTTTGAGAATGTAAAAAGACATTTTAATCAATATTAAAGGGGAAGACGTTAGTTTTATTATAATTCCATTATTTTAGAATCTAAATTACAGATACTTTTATTTATTCATCTACAGCTAAGATTATTTTTATTTAAAGATAAGTACAGTCACCTAATACGCCTGCCGATAAACGAGAGATAATTATTACAGCGTGGGTAATATAATTAAACGGTTTCAGGTTTACCATTCTTCTTTTTATCTAATAATAATTAAAATATAGACTTATTTGGTTTTATTTAGCATTATTATTATTTTTCATTATTTATGAGAGGTGAAAGGCGAAGGGTCCTCCTACTGAAGAAGCTGTTAGGAGTGAAATTAAAAAGACTATACGCTATAAGCGCTAATGTTCAGCATAAATGCTGCCCGATGCTATATTCTGTAACTAAAGACTCCAGTTCGGATCGATCATCATACGCCACGTCTCTTTTAGTTCAAAAATATGCTCTTGTGACTTTCTAAATGAGGAGAACGTATGCAAATTGATTTACTGATTCCTAGATAATGTACATGGAGAAAAACCCGCGAACGAATAGTCGAATCGTCGCCCAAGACTGGCGAATCTGATTCGACGGACAAAATTCTGAGTCGGGTACGGCCCTAGTAATTATACTGAAACATGTATAGACTAACAGTGACAATGAACTAAATATCTAATTTAACTTTAAAGGGTACCTTAGCGTTTCTATCTTTGGCCAGAGCATAACATTACTCAAGAGAAAATCAGACTGTTCGAAGTGCCAACTCCCCTGCAACCATATGACATCATCATAGTGACACAATGGTGGCCTTCTAGTAGAGGATATTTGCCTATTTGTCATGATTTACAATGAACAAAAGATTCCCAGCTGAATTATTTGTCATATTTTAATAGCCTGGATATGTACACTGTTTTAAAGCGTACACATCTCAAAAGTCTGGCTTCCCTTTAACCCCTCAACAGTCAAGGGTCGCTTAAAAGCTTGCAAGTACCTCCTGTTCTATATTGTGAACTATAATAAAGAAAATGGAAATGGAATGCTGCTAGGAATGACAGCTTCAGAGACAAAAGGCTTTGTAACACAGACTATGGTGTCTATGGTTGGTCTGAGGAATTTGTTATAGCTATAATTTAGATTATCACAGCGCAATTCAACTGTATATGCCGGGGAAGGCTTCACCTTATTTATTGCTTATTGCTTGTTACTGCTTCCCTTATTTGCCTACTAATGTAAAAAGAGGTTTAGAGTTCAAACCAAAGTTATGCAGCAAAACTTACCAAATTTCTGCACCAAATGTGAATAATTCTTCCTTTGGACACTTTACGTTTTTATTAGAAAGCTTATTCAACTCAGTAAGTAGCTATGAAAAACAGCATTTGTGGGCGGAGCATGGACAGGTCAGATGCACATATGTTATAACGTTCATCTTTATTGTATGTTTCAGTTTGTGTGTGCATCTGCTCGCAAGGAATTGTATGTGTGTGTGTGTGAGAGGTTCTATTTTGGCGGTGGTAATCCATCCATTGTGTTGAAATTCTCCATCTGTATCAGTTCATTGAGAGCACGTTGGCCCTGGGGTCTGTAACTGAGCCGGACCCTCTTTGACAGGGCCGTGTGTGCGCGAGTGTGTGTGTGTTTCGGGGGCAGGGGCAGCGGACCATGGGAAAAACACCGCCCTGTGCCCTTCTATAGCACTTGTTCCGGCCCACTTCACACACACACACACACACACCACACACACACACATGCATACATACAATACGTGCACAGAAACACACCAAACATGGGCCACTTGTCACTGACCCCCTCAACCCCCCCACCTTTGCCTTCCATCCCCTGTCTCACCCAGCCTTTTGGGGCCTCTGCGCACATGTGCTCTGGGTACACACACACACGGTCCTGAAACCCCCAGCCCAGCCCTCTTCAGGCTGGCCCTGCCCTCGGTTACCGCAGAAAGCTCCGGTGGTACCTCTGGCATAAAGTGATAGTTCATCAAAACATCAGCTTCACTCATTTTCCCCATAAACGAAATGTAGTCCATTATCCAAGACGTGTTTGTTTGGCTGTGGTTTGTTAGCAGTGTAAATAACATCATCTTTAAATTAACTGTCAACTTTTAAAAATGGAGCATACTGCACACAAAGACAGTCTGTCTTTGAGTTAGCTGTGACTGCTGTATTTAGCCTCATAATATACTTCTGTTCACTTGACACATATACCAGTACTAAGTGGTTGCTTATGAACTTAAGGTGTCAGCCAAACGTGTGGACACACCTACTCGCAGAGGGGTTTTTATTCTATTGTTTTAGTATCAATCTATGAAATACAGTTCGGAAAATATGCAGAGCCCAAAATGTGTTAAACTATTCAAGCTTACTTTAGAAGTGAACCCCCATTTGCCATGATGCACAGTTTTGCTTTTCTTAGGCAACTTGATGAGGCCTTGAAGCTGAGACCTTGTTATTGCTGCACATCACCTGTTGAAAGACTTTTTTTCTATGTGTGGCATATTCCTTTATACATATCTATTTTTATTTAAACGAATCAAAATAAAGGTAGACTTACATACTTTGGTAAAATTTGGTAAGACATAACTTATACATAATAATCTATTATAAATAATAATCTAATGTTTATAAGAGCTGATGATTGTCATTATTTAGTATTCTCATTTACTAATAAGTTATGTTAGTATTACCCTGTACATTTACAACATACACGTTTAGTAATAAACAGGAAGTTGCACAGCATCAAAACATCTATACAAAACACAGTAGCATTAATGACATATACAACTGCGTAATAGCAACATCAACTTTCTGTTTGATGTTACATGTGATGACGAAAAAAATCTGTCTTTCCACTACACTATATACATATATATATATATATATATATATATATATATATACATACACATACTTTAACTGCACTGGAGAAGGAGTCTGACCATTTCGTTATACTGTACAACCCTGTATTGGTATAATGACAATAAAGTTGAATTGAATTTAATTGAATTGAATTGAATGACAAAATAAAATCAAAATGACAAAATGGCTAAAGTTACGCTAAGCTAAAAGTCCTGTTAAATGATATGTGTCAGAAAAGAAACTGGGCAAGATGATGTTGAATTTATACACTGTTCACTTGATTTGCATGTCAATATATTCAGACTGAAGCTGTAGATCTGCTCTTTGAGCTCATTCTTTATTTTGTAATTTCAGTTTCAGTATACTGTGGCAGACAGCTAATAGCTTTGTTGACACCCAAACATTAATGAATATGTCGGTATAACCGTGGTTGGTTACACAATTGCTAAATTGTTAACATGCTGAGGATGAGATAAGCATGTAGGTCAAAATGCCTTCAAGTTTATGAGACGCACATATTCACTTAACCGTGTATATGGTAGTGTATATGACTTACCAGCTACATTAGCCTTGTAGCTTCAGTGCTAACAAGTCTAGGTGGATCAACTGCACTTGAGCAACGGGAAAAACTGTGCAAAGGGCCTCATCAAACTATGACCTGTATTGTATTGGTCTCTCTATTTTGGCAGGTGTATTTCGTTCCATGACAACAGTTTGTATGCCTCATGGGACAGCAAAAGTGTGTGATTTGATTTGGTGTTTGTGTGGGAATGAAAGCAGGAGAACACTGAGGGGACGTGTGGGGTTGGGGGGGCACCTTTGGTTATGCGTAGACCCCTGTTACCAAAACCAAAGTGTGCACTGATTAGAAATTTACAGATGATGAAAAAAAAACCCATAATATTATGTATGAAATGAATCATTAACATGGACCATTAAGTTCTCTATTTTCCTTTAATTGAATTTGTCAGCAGTATCCTCTTTAACTGAAAACCACTCATAACTGCTAAATTAAATAATAATTAAAACTACAGCTATCATAGCACTGGAGAGGAAGTCGGGGAGCATTTCTTTCCGATCCATAGAGTAATTTATTCAAATTATATAGAAGAAGAGTCGAGAAAATTAGACGTGTATTCCTCTTAGACCTAGGCTGAGGTAGGGAGGGGGACAGGGTGTGTAAGGGCTTTCCATTAGAAATCATCGCTGACTCTGGCTGATAGTGCTGATCACTCCGATACCCTGCTATACGTGGGATTGCTTTTTTACTTCCCACTGATTCCATTGATTAAACGTTTGTTTGCCAACTATGTCTTTGCTAACCGAGAAGCTATGTTATATATGGGACTGTGCGAAAGTAAGAGACCACCTTTTGTTTATTTCATTTTAATTTGGTGTCTCCAACACTGGAGTAAAAAAATAATGAATAAATAAAAGTTAAAAGACAAAGTAGGACTCAGCTGGTAGTGAGCTGGTACACCACCAAACACGGTCCCTATCAGATAAACAGTATTTAAGCTTCATCTTTGAGAGATAAGAGAGACTCTTGCTTCAGAAATGAAAAAAATGCACATCTTTCCACTGTGAGAAGACCACATGGGTTTTCACCAGATGACTTGGATAGCTCTAATCGGAAGGAATGAATCATTTTTGAACGACTGGGGTGATTTTGTAAGGAAGTGCCTTTGCATGAAAAATACAAATATTAATAACCAAATTAAGAGCTGAAAAATGACTTTGCTCTGAATACTGTTTTTGAGCGTAAACCATGTTTCCTGAACACAAAACCAGTGAGCGATGTGACTGCTAATCAGTGTATCCAAAAACCACTTAATAAGATTACATGATGTTCTATAAGGCAAACTTATAGACAAGCAATCATAAACTGCGAGGACAGAAAGACAAGTTGTCCTTCTGTATCCAGCAGCAAAGAACACACAATGTTTTTAATTTTATTGGCTTTACTCAACATTGCTGTGCACGTACACATTGCACTGATGATGCTTAGGCAAAACATTGTGTAACCATATACGTACTGGGTCCATACTGAGATTTGAAAATAGACCAAAACAGCCTTTTCAGTTCAAACAAAAAAGCTGCTAATGTTCTCAGAACAAGCTCAGAATCCAGATCTCAACATCACTGACTGTGTTTGCGACTGCTTGAATCATGTGAAGCACACCATGCAAACAACTTCTTAGACTGAACTTTGGAGGTGGGGAAGACTATGCCTGTGACTTCTTTTAAATGAATGAAAAATAAATTCACATACTAACATATCATTGCTACATTGCTGTAATAGTAAGTTCTTAGCAACCTTTGTAACTTTAGTGGAAGTTAAACCTTTAAGTTCACAGTCATTAAGACTTATTATTAAGCAGCTTCATGATATACAATGTACACTAGGTTAGCTATATTTACCTGTGTGGAACTGTGAATATAAGCACTAGGCCTTAAATGAAAATCCAGCCAAGAAGGACAAAACTTGGCCAAACCAAACAGTGATTTGCATGAACACTGCTTGGCAAAAAAAATGAATTTTTTATTCCACTATAAACAGCATAGTAGTTACATTCTGCTCACATTTCATTTAGGCATCAGAATGTTACTGCTGCACCATTTAAGGTGGGACAGAAATAAAATAAAAGCAGTTGTAGATTAAACACAGATACTATCAAACTGGGCATATTACTTAAAACTTGTGACAGACATATTAGCATATCGTTGTTGTCCAAAGTAAAACAAGTATCTCCAAAATGGAAACTTTACAGAAAAGGGCAAAAACCAATGGAAAATTGGTTGGAATCTTGGAAAACCAGGATGTATTTTTATTTCTATTGGCCCAGTCATCATAAAATGTCCACACAATGTAAACTTTTGTGATCAAACAAAGTATAAAAGTAAAAAACAACCAAAATGGAGATACATGTTTGTTAGACTGGTATGTTTTACCTTGTAGCAGTTTTACAGTAACTCTTTCAGAGAGGCTGCTATTAAACTCCTGCTACTGGTTTCCATTTCTAGAAGCCCACTGATTACGCTGCTGCTTGTGTTCACAGTCAGTGATATATCTAGAACTTCCAGATACCCCGGAGTAAAGTTTCTCACAAAATGTGTTCTGAGTATTGAAAATCAAAACTTTCATTTTGCTCATGTTAGGACCTAACTAAGTGCTAACCAGGAAAAAACAATCTCTAATTGGCCAGTACTCCACTGGATGTTTGAAGAATTGAACCCTTATGTTTCCATCCACAACTTGTTTTACATGATACAGAGGTCTGGCCATTTACAAGGTTAACATAATGACGTTATTGATTATGTTAATACACTTACATCATTTTGGATCATCTCTTCTTGTCCATTAGTCATGAAATATTTGCATGTAAAAAGCATCTATGATTTATGAACAGTGTAAAAAAAAGTATTTTATGAGGTTTTGATGCGACTCTGAACACATTAGTTAAACCAAAGTTAATTTACTGACTGAATAATAAACTTTATGATTAATAGCTGAGTTGTAAGCTTTGAGTATAAGGGGGTTAACAAAAGACATAGCCGTGCTTAATATACCAACATCACAGCTCTGTAACAGTTACTAATAGTCCTACCACTGACATGAACAATGGCTGAGTGTCTATAGTGACCATAACTCATATAAAGCGATTGTTTTGTTGGGTGCGGTCAGTTCTACTTTCTGCTAGTGTTACGGAGCGGCTGGGGAGAGAACCAGGTGCTGATGGGAGTTTGTGTTTGGAGAAGAGAAAGGGGTTTGAGGAGGAGACGGGGAAAGGTAGTGAGTAGAGTGTAGAAGAGGGGGTAAGAGAAGGTTGGGGGGGTGGGTGTAAAGGAGTGGTGAAGGAGACAGGAGCAGAGTTTTGTAGCCAGTAGGGGGAGGCAAGACTAAAGGAAAAGTCTGGGATGGAAAGAGAGGGAGGTGTGTGTGGGTGTGAGTGCATCTTAGCTATGTGTGTAATTGTGTATATGGATATTGCACTGTATGTGCATATATTTGTGGCGCTGTGTTGGTGTGTGTTAGGTTTGTGTGTGTGCGTGTGGGTGTATGAGTGTGTTAATTGTGTATATTTAAATAAATATCTTTATTTATACAGCCAAACACATATACTATGCAAAATTCAGAGACCACCCTTCATTTCAAACACATGCCCTCAGTACAAGTTATCCCTTTTTCAGCAGACTTTTCTGAGGAGATTAGATATAGAATAAAGTACTTGTATCAAGAAAGAGAAAATCAAAGCAAAGAGTATAGGAAAAAACAGGAATCTCAATAAATGGAATTCAAAAAGTCATTAAAAGCTATTGAGAGAATGATACTCATAACAACAATGCAAGACCTGGTAGACCACCAAATCTGTCACCACTAGATAAACAGTAGTTAAAGATTTCATCTTAAAGCGAGAGGAGAACATAAAGCTTTGCTCTTGCACAAACATCCACAGGCATTCCTGCCCTCCTCCCATTGTAAGAGGATAACCCAACACTATGGGCCTGAAAGGATGTGTAGCTGCCAAGAAGTGTTCACTGTACAATGGACTGACCATTCCAGATTTCAGACCTCACCATCGCTAAGTATGTTCAGGATTGCTTGCATCATGTGAAGCAGAACAACTTTTGCAGCTGATAATTGGAGGTGTGGACACATGTCCCCCTCGTATCCCCAGATTTCTTTGAGAAACTAAAAGCAAATCTTCTAAAAAAGAATGGAAGCTGCAATAACGGAAAAATACTGAAAGCAAATGGAAGATTATACCTAGTTACTGAGGCTTCTGCGGAATATTCACTTATGTATTTTCTAAACTGTCAGTTAGACAGTATATGCATATATGCACTTATGTTTGTGTAGGTATGGTGTTATGGTGGTGTTAAGTGTATATATATATATGTGTGTGTGTGTGTGTGTGTGTGTGTGTGTAAATGTCTAAGGTAGGAAGATGACACGTTTAAACACTCACAAACACAAACAGACTACACACTAGAAATCTGCTACTTAACCCTGCTACTTTGGCCTCTGGTAAATTTTTCACATACAACTGATTCTGTTTTCTTTCCAACTAATTATTGTTTATGTTCTAGAGCCATTCTCTCTTGCACATATACATGTACATTATCTACAATGGGCTTTGCTAATTGTTTGCCTCAGAAGAAAAGGAAATAGAAAGCTCACTAATGGGGCCCTGCATCAAATTAAGCATGAGCCAGAGATGTCTATGCTGTAGAAACACCATGACCTGGTTCTTATAGCAGATAAAAGGCTCACTGGTCGCAAAGCTTTAGAATGGAGTTTAAAGTACAGTTATCATCAAAACAATAACTGCACCCAGAAGTAATCAACTGACAGGAATGAAACATGGTGAGTAGTTTTGACACTGTGAGACATGCAAATGATTTAAGTTACACGCTAAGCCACTAATAAGCACAGCTATAAATTATCACTGTACCTGACTGATCCAACAGCCACGACTGCAGAAGTTCAGTGATCAGTGTTGCCCTCCATGAGTCATCCTGTTAGTGTCAGCACCATTGAAAGATAGCTGCACAACGCAGGGCTACAGGTATGCAGACTGTTTGGACAACTGCCCTTGACACCACGTCAATGTCCAGAAAGTCTGGAATGGAAGCCAGACTGTCATGGAGTGACTCAGAACAGCAGTGGGTCATCTTCAGTGATGAGTCCCACTATTGTCACTCATCCAGAAGGTCATGTCACGCCACCTCCACCCCAACCACAAAATCTGCAGGAACTCTGTGAGAGTATTCAAGCTGCATGAGATGGATTATTACAGGACGCTATGAGCAGAGCCCAACAACTGGGTAAATCCAGCATCTAGTGTAAATTACTTAGTAGCTGCTAGTGGTGGTGGATTCAGTGTTTAAGTTAGTGTTGTTGTGATGTCTGACATCAATTAACTTTTTAGGGTTCATTTTGATGGGGATTTTTACTACAACAATTGTGTATGTTATTAAAGAGCTGTTGCTGTTATTCATAGGCTCTTAAATCAAATAAAATGCCCCTTTTTTCTGCACATCAATTACACAGGTATGGAGGTGAGTGGAAATGGTTAACAGGAGCATTTTAACCTACTTTTTTTTCCCCATGTCTTTACCTACTGCTTCAAAAACCTCAGAAAAAGAGAATTCATGGCACATAGAATTTAACAAGCACAATTTCATGTACCATAATATGATTTTGTCTCTTAGAAACTCCCTTATTAAAGTCACTATGTAAAATATGTCATTGCTTTTAGATTAACCTTCCAGTTGTTTTTTACATTGTGTGAATGTTTCATGACAGAAATGGCCCAAAAGCTGTTTGAATCAAATCCCTTTAAATCTTTCTACATTAACATCAAGTAAGATTTTGACATTTCGGACCCCATAACCACCACTGTAATGTAGTTAGGGCTGGCAAATTTCTCTACAGTGAATCTCACATCAAAACAGCCTGAACGACTTTCCATGCTTTCTTACTTCAGCTTTGCATTGTTTACTTTGGCGTTAAAAAAAAAAAAAACGGAATTCCTCTGTACTTTACAATGCAGCTAAAAAGAACTTATGCAGAGTGGACTATCAGAAATAGCTAACACTTCCTTGCAGAAGAGTCACATGAACTGTTATTCCAAGTCATTTTGGAGGATATCTGTTGGTCCATCTGTCAAAAAACATTTATGGTTCATGTGTGTGGACCTGCTGCTCTATTAGTTTCTGACAGCGCTGCATTTTGAGTGACGGGTGCAGCTTTGCACTGGAAACGAACAGTGGCCTAAATCAGCAAGTTTCACAAGCTGACTGTGTGGGACTGTTTCTCTCTCTCTCTCTCTCTCTCTCTCTCTCTCTTTCTCTTTCTTTCTTTCTTCATCTCTCTCTCTCACTCTCTCTCTCTCTCTCTCTCTCTCTCTATATCACTCTCTCTCTCTCTCTCCCTCGCCCGCTCTTTCTCTGCTGTAAACTCTACACTGTCTAATCTGTGAACCCACACTGCATATTTACCGCCGAGCACATGAATATTAAAACGATAAGTGGTGCGTCACTTTTCTTCGCTTGGGCGATCCAACATCCCATTGGAGCGGCTCCTGTCACCTGGCCCGTGGGATCCTCACCACTGTTTGTTTCCTGCCTGTGTGTTTGTGTGTTTACATATAGCTGAATGTTTATGATGCTGTTTATCTCGCTGAATATAGTGCGAGTAATCAGGTGGCACAGGTGGGTAGAAGGCAACAAAAAAAAAAATCCCACACATGATTAGGTGGGTTTGTCTGCTCATCAAGAGTTAGCTAGAGATAGCTATTTAAAATATATTTCATCCCACCAGCATGGGTTCTATATTGGTTTGCAATGACTTAAGATACTACACTAATCAGGGATCTGTGTAAAGTACTGTTCAGATGTTCATTAGTTTTATATGATATCGGTTGAGTGGAAAATGAGTCTTGGAGGCACTCAAAGAAATGTCAAAGCTGATGAGTATTGTCCAACCTCAAGCGACCCCAAACTAGGGTTAGGGGTTAGGGTTTTTATTCAGAGATGTTGACTGTTAGCTATAGAAGCTAACATGTACATGTTAATGGCACTTTGAATCGCTTATGACATTTCTGTTGGTCCATTCATCATAAAAGATTAGCACAGTGTAAACGACAGGTGCTGCACAAAAGCAAAAATCAACAAAAATGGAGACATATTATCATGATATGTTTGTTTTGCAGGTGATCAGCTCCAGGGACTCTTATTGCTGATCAGCATTCCAACCAAAATCCATAATGCTGGTTTCAAGGGTGTAATGCTGTGTTTTTTTAACCAGCAAGGAGCTCAGGGTTTGATAGAAGCTACGATTAGTGCTCTATTATATGCACATTAAACAACATTTATGACAAACAACCAGCCATGAAACCTGAGAGACTTGTTTTTTCAAAGAAGAAAAAAAGGACATGCGTATGAAGAAAGTAAAGTCGAGGTGAAATTGCTGTTTCCACTGGCACAGTGTTTATTAGAGTAACAGCTGATCTATTGAATAACATGTTTTCTTCACAGAAGAGCAATATTTATGTGATTGGTGCCACAAACATCAGGTGAAACGGTGACAAGAGAAGGACCAGAAAAATCTGTTTATGAATCAATATCCTGGACATAACTGTGATGTAGACTGGTTAAACGCGAGACAGGGTTAGATGGAACTAAGGCTAAAGTTAGCTGGGCTCCAAACTAGATGTTCTAAAACATTCTGTGAATATGCAATGTAATATTCCATTAATGTTTGCAGTGAGAAGGTTTCTTTTGGTTCCCAGAATGTTCATTCTAAAAGTTGGAGAACGTTCTCTAAGAACTGTGTCACCCCAGGTCTCAGTAACATCCATACACCTTGCCCCAGTGTTGCGCTGTGTATGTTCTTCTTTTGTTTTTATGTAACATATTCAAAATCACTCAATATATCATCTGAACCCTGCAGTTAAAACGTTATAGGAACTTTTTAAAGATATTTTTTAAAAATATAAACTTTCAAATGAACAAATGATTTAAACATTTCCTTCAAAACTTTATTGGAACTTGTAGGTAATATTAGCCAAAGTTCTGGGAGCGTTCCCTACTGGCTGGGTTAGCCCAAAATTCTGCTTTGTGAGACAGTCCCTAGGCTTATATATCACAAGGGTATATATTTTTGAAGAATGAGGACTAGAGGCTTATACACCCTTCACAACATAATAAACAACCCAAAAATGCAGGATAGCCAGAAAGTAAAAAACTAGTAAACAAATATAAGTTCAACCTAGGGCACCAAAACTGACACAACTGTGGAACCGTAATCACTCAAAGACTCATTTGAATACACAAATGTTCCTTTGCATGGGTAAATTGTTCTTGTGCATATGAAATTGTTTTAATGTACATCACTGAAATGAAACAGAGACCATTCACAGCTTTAGAAGAAAATAACGTGTCCCCAAACTTTTGGCCAGCCAGCGCATGTGCGATTATGTGTATGTGAGTGGACAAGCGGGACTGTCTGAGGAGCCTTGAGTTAATGTATATGTGTGTGTTTGTGTGCGTTTAGGTGTGTGTGTGTGTGTGTGTGTGTATATGTTCCTCCTCCTCTCATTCTTCCTGAATAGAAAGGTTGCGCTCGCCCGGCGCAGTCGGATCCGTTTCAGCACGGAGAGGCGCACACAAAAGCTTGAGAGTGCAGCTCTCATGCCATTGCCCGTATCCCTTTACCTTCAACCACATTAACCATTCTCCCCGGCGAAAACCGACACTGCGGATGGACCGGGGAGATAGGCTGCCCTCTTTAACACGGCTCGACCAGAGACCCCAGCCTGATCTTTCTCTTTCTCTCACGTTCACTCCTTGGCTATATCCAAACCATGCCTTGTTTGCTATAGCGCACTCGTTCGATAGCCTGTCCTTTCCTAATGGTGTCCGAAAACATAGAGCAAAGCCTAGGCAGTATACAATGACACTGTTTTGAGAAAACCTCCTTAATTGCTTACACCTACACTATAAAATCAGGAACACTATACAGAACACTATTTGGGGGGACAGCATTCAAGGCGATCTGATTTGTTCCCTGAGTTTGTTCATAACTCTGTGGCAGTAGTAACATAGAGAACGCAAGTTGTGTCATCATTCTAAAGTTATTGTAATATCAGAAGCTCTCTGGACATAAACAAATGGAACAATGCTGCTAACAATGCTGCACTGAATTTACACCATATACCAGAAAAGGACTCAACATACCCCGAACAACTGTGTGTTGCTTTGGCAGTAGTGAAGATAATGTCATTATACACCGTTGCCTAATATGCTATTGGACCTCTGCATGTCACGGATGTCATGGTGTTGCCCTGTGGTTTCTGGGATGACGACGTCCACAGACGTGGGACCAGCCACAGAGTAGAGCTGTGATTTCAGCACACCCCACAGATGGGCAACACCTGGGCAACACCCTAAGCTCTTCATCATGTTCCTCAAACCATTCCAGTTTAATGTAAGCAGCATGGCAGAGCGCATTATCCTGGTGAATGGGGCAACTGCCACCCCTGCCATTACCATGAAGCCTGGTCCACAGCTATGTTTAGGTAGGTGTCTAATTGATGTCTACATGAATGTGTGGAATCTAAGTTTCCCAGCAGAACGTTAACCAAAGCGTCATATTCCCTCCTCCGGCTTGCCTAAATCTGATGGCGCATCCTATAGGTGCCTTTAGCATGGGCTGGTCTGTGGCTACGCAGACTCATATGCAGCAGGGAGTGATGCAACGTAAGCATCATTAAACATTGCCCCAGTAGTGTTTCTGTTGGCTTGGACCAGATCTGGTAGACTTCGTTGGGGATGTTCGTCATCTTGGGTGCCCACCACCCTGACATAGGTGTGTGGTTTGTCTCTCCACCTACCACTGTCACCAGTGCTAACAGGAGCACTCTGCAGGTCTACAAATTTTGACCCAGTCGTCTGTCCATAATAATTTGGCCCCGTTTAGGTTCTCAGGTCTTACCGTCTTCCTCTATGAGAGCTGATTGTATGCTTACTGTCTAATATATTCCAGACCTTCACATGCCATGTTGTTCTGTAATTAACCAACATCATGACCAGGGCAACATGTATATGACTACATGCCATCATGGGTCATGTGCCATTGCTGAATACACCAGTTCTGCTACAAAGCACTCTCAACATGTAAAGGCACCATGAAGGTTCTATAGAGTGCCCCTATGCTGAAAAGTGATTAGGCCACCATTTTGAACAGAGGACTTGTCTCGTCTGTCTCTTTTACCCTTTGTCTCTGTTCTGTTCTCTGTCTCTCTCTCTCTCATAGCTCCAACTAACGTGCCAGAAAGTTGTTGGGAGAGAGTCCTCGCACTTTCTTAGTCACAGCAGAGTGAGTAGAGGGGAAGCGCGATCTGTGTTAATCGCCTCCCTCTCTCGCTCTCTCTCTCTTTCCCTTTCTCCGGCCGAGTGGTGCCTTATGTGTGTGCGTTTCTGGCTGGGGTGTTCCAGCATGTTCCGCTGGCCTGTGGATGCTGGAGCGTGGCACTCTGATGGGTGAGCTGGCAGAAAACAACCCGCACTGCGAGCGGGAACTCCATTAAAAACTACACTGAATGCTTTGATTACCGTGACTGAGCAGCCAAGTGTGAGCGCACGGGCGCACATCAACGCATGTAGGCGCGTGCGCACACACCACTCCTGTTACGTTTAGTGTGAATGTCTCTTTCTTGCTTTCTTTCTTCCTTTCTTTCTTTCTTTCTTTCTTTCTTTCTTTCTTTCTTTCTTCCTCTCTCTCCCTCTTTCACAGTCTCTTCCCTCTCTCAGTTAAATGGCCTGTAAAAGCAGTGTACATAATGGTGGTTTTGGCCTCATTTCCTCTCTTGCGCACATTTGCAGCGTAAAAAGCTAATCACTGACACCGCGTTCGTGAGAAAGACAGTTCAGCGGGGAAAAGAAGCACCAAACAAAAGTCATGAATGGAATGAAATGTCTTGGCATGTTTATGAGCATCAAATCTATAAAAGCTACTTTGTGCTTTCTGTTCGTATTCAGCGCACTCAGATGTACAGTAGCCTGAAGTAGTTCCGGGTTGCTGGGTTATATGAAGGGGTTTCCATGGTGTTCGGGTAGCCAATCCTGTAGCTGGCTTTTAGATAGCAGGGTCTGAAAGTGTCTCTGGGGCAGGCTGCCCATTAAAAAAGGGGGCCAGACACTTCACAGACAGCGAGTGGGCCAATTAATTCTGCCGGGGGCGATGCTCCCAGGTTAGCGTTTGCTTATGGTGATAAATTGGCGCTTTGTAGTTGTGGTAAACTACCTCCATCCTTTTTTTTTGCAAGGCAGCCCTGCCATGGCCAGGGATGACGCTGCGGAGGCTTTGTCTGTGATTAGGCCGGGCCATGGGTCCTGTTTTCACAGGGTCACTACTGCATCGTCTGCTGGTGTGAAGTTAATTAAAAGCCGCCTCATGCCAGTGGGTTCGGGTGATAACCAGCTACTAGCAGCGTGGCGCCCAGGGAGTGGAGCTGCGCATCTTTGGGGTAAACCACAAGAAATATCCGTGGAACCTGGGGCCTTACATGGTTACCTCATTAGTGTAACATTATAGCAGATTACGTATAACATGTAGCATTCCATGCCCCCCGTACAACATAGGTAAATAGAGCCGAACTGGAAGAAGAATGCAAGACTTGTTTATTGGTTTATTTGTTAACTTTGTGAAGTTGAGAGGGTGTGCTAGTTAAGAAGATTCAAGCTGCATGGGATGGATTATTACAGGACACCATTAGGGTTAGGAAACTGGGCCGCCCAACGTCCTACTGAAGGACACTACTTCTATATGTAAAGCTTAATAAATATCACTATATCAGTGTAAATTTATCATCGTTTATTGTTCCTGGTAACCTTTATCTTCCTTCCCAATAGCACTGCAATCCCACACTTCCTTCTGGGTGCAACTATTTATTTGAGTACATTTTAGTTATCAATGACTTATATTAAAAAAAGTTGTAGATATCAATAATATGAGTCAACCAATATATCGGTCAAGCTCTAATACAGACAGACAGACAGACAGACAGACAGACAGACAGACAGACAGACAGACAGTCAGACAGTCAGACAGACAGACAGACAGACAGACAGACAGACAGATAGATAGATAGATAGATAGATAGACAGATAGATAGATAGATAGATAGATAGATAGATAGATAGATAGATAGATAGATAGATAGATAGATAGATAGATAGACAGATAGATAGATAACTGGGCCCAGTGCCCAGGGACCTCTGTTGCTGTGAGCCCTTTTCTACCAACATGGTACCAGTGGAAAAGGGGCCCATTCTTATTGGGTTCAGTGGAGCCTGGGAATCAGCATGAGCATGAGCACTGCCACTATGTTGGTGGAAAAGAGGTATCAGAGAGGTCTTAGACCAAGTGGTCAAGGTGACTGAAATAGTATAGTCAGATGGTTAGTTGCAACTGTAAACATTACAAACATAAACAAACATAAAATAAAGAAATGACCAAAGAAATAAAGAAATGCTATCAGTTTTCTGGCTCATGTTTATTATATTATCCACAGATCAAATTAGACACACAAAAAAAATGTCATGATGTAGACACAAAGAATATGGCACATTAATAAGGCATTTTTTATTTATTTTAAACATAATAATAACCAAATTTCCAGCATTGTCAAAAGTGCACATAGACCTGTTTCTTAGTGCACAAATGATCTGATCGTTTCTTATGCTCCGAGGCCATGCAAGGCCATGATCCATAATTCACAAAGTTCATGTTAATCAAAATATACATTTACACAATTGTGAAGAGAAATCCGAACTGACCAATGAGGCAACCAGAGCTGTTCAGCTCAGACTTGCTTGGCTACACAACTTTTACGACATCTGCAAAAACTGGATGTGCTACCTTCTTTCTTTTTACTATTGACTGTTTTTGTCTGAGTGCTAATTTGTGGTTTTCCCCCAAACTTTAACAGCATAAATTGAAGATTCTTTGACAGAATGGTGGTTTAAACAGCTGAAAGGTCTGGGTGCTGATCACAACTGACATCATAACAGTATAATATCATAAAATGAATGTACAGTATTATTATCAAGTTAGTACTGCAAGAAACAGTATCCTTAAAACTGATATGCGTAACATTGCCATTCTCAAAGCTGACAAAACAGACCTGTATATAGGTCCATACTTAATTTCCTCACTCTTGTACATAGTTGTTACTGATTAGTTAATAATGTATATGAAATAATTAAGACTTAATAATTAAGTCTTAAGACTAAATACTGAACCATGGGCTTTGGGAGTTATTGCAAATCTATAAAAACAAAAATGCCAATACATTATGTAAAGCTTTGGTGTATGCAAATTCAAATCCAAGTACATTATGAAAGCCTAAAGTAAACAGCCCTGTAGTATCCTTTCCAGTGGAGAGTGAACATTTACAGGGGAGATTTCCGATGCCCGAGGAACCTTCTGGTCGCCCATTTCCTGATGGAACCTGATCTGATACGGACTCCTTTTTCAGAGAGAGAGACGACGCTGTAAACAAAGCTTGCTCCGTTTCACCCGTGGCCCTTTCGCCCGGTGCCTAGCTTTGGAAAGCTTGCCAGCTCAAATTCAGCATTTCTCCTAATGAAGACATGTGGTCTGCGTTTACTCATTTCTTTTTTCCCTACTTTTCCTTTTTTTCTTCTTTTCTTTATCTCTCCCCCTCTCTCCTTCCTCTCTCTGTCTCTCTCATGAAAAAAGCAGGACCATTGTATCTCTCCTCAGAGGCCGTGGAGTGGTTGGAGGAGGAGAAGGTGGGTGGGTGGGGGGTTGAGGGACTCGTAGGCTGAAGTTTTTTTTCCTTTATCAGGATGGGCATCCTTTCTCATGTAGTAAAAATGTCTTAACGTCCTCCAGTCAACTCACATCAACCCCATTTCCCTTTAATTCAGACATGGATGTAAGTCATGGTCAACTGGCTTTGATTTATGGGTAGAGGAAGAGAAAAAAGTACACCAACAAAAACAACAACAGCAGTGAGTTTCTGATCATTTCAGATCAAAGGCGTACTGTCACTGAGATTGAGATAAAAGCTTTGCTATTGCTTCCATCCATACGACATATGAGAAAATCCATACTTTACACATGTGTGACAACGATGTGTTGGATACACACTGTGGACATCGGGACTGGGTTATGAACATAATCAGTCATTGGGTCATAAAGGCCATGATATAAGGGGATATAATGTTACACAGTTATATGATGAGTATAGTATAGTATCTGATATATTGTTCCTGTCAAAAGAAAATCATGTATCTTTACTTTGTGGTCATTTCTGCATTAGTTGAACAGGGGAGTTGCATAGGAATTATATAATGTGCAAACTAATAGAAAAGACTTACTTATAGACTTTCACTGACATTACAGTTACCATTTTGAAGATATATGTTTTTCTTTGGACAGCAATATCATGAAAAGAAATAATATGCTATATACAGTATAAGTGACAACTTTTGACAGCCATATGTAAAAACTTGCTTACCTCCAGTGTAATTACACACGTTGTTGATTTTTTAAGTGGATATACATTTAAAATCTCTGAAAGGAACAAACGTGGCATTTTCCTGCAAATGCGAATCTGCAATTTCTATGTATGTGGTTAACATACTAAAAACTTGTAGCATGTGCTATAACTTTTACACATGTCATGTTTTATGTTGAAACTTTTTTCCCCACAGCAAATCTAAATCAACAAACGGACAGTAAGTGTACATTAAAATAGCACATTAAAGGGATATGCCATGTAGTAATATGAGACAATATAAGATAGCTCCTTAAAGGGATAATATGCAACACAGTAATATGAGACAATATGAGATAGCTCCTTAAAGGGATAATATGCAACACAGTAATATGAGACAATATGAGATAGCTCCTTAAAGGGATAATATGCAACACAGTAATATGAGACAATATGAGATAGCTTGTTAAAGGGATAATATGCAACACAGTAATATGAGACAATATGAGATAGCTCCTTAAAGGGATAATATGCAACACAGTAATATGAGACAATATGAGATGGCTCCTTAAAGGGATAATATGCAACACAGTAATATGAGACAATATGAGATAGCTCCTTAAAGGGATAATATGCAACACAGTAATATGAGACAATATGAGATGGCTCCTTAAAGGGATAATATGCAACACAGTAATATGAGACAATATGAGACAGCTGCTTAAAGGGATAATATGCAACACAGTAATATGAGACAATATGAGATAGCTCTTAAAGGGATAATATGCAACACAGTAATATGAGACAATATGAGATAGCTCTTAAAAGGGATAATATGCAACACAGTAATATGAGACAATATGAGATAGCTCCTTAAAGGGATAATATGCAACACAGTAATATGAGACAATATGAGATGGCTCCTTAAAGGGATAATATGCAACACAGTAATATGAGACAATATGAGACAGCTCCTTAAAGGGATAATATGCAACACAGTAATATGAGACAATATGAGACAGCTCCTTAAAGGGATAATATGCAACACAGTAATATGAGACAATATGAGATAGCTCCTTAAAGGGATAATATGCAACACAGTAATATGAGACAATATGAGATGGCTCCTTAAAGGGATAATATGCAACACAGTAATATGAGACAATATGAGACAGCTCCTTAAAGGGATAATATGCAACACAGTAATATGAGACAATATGAGATAGCTCCTTAAAAGGATAATATGCAACACAGTAATATGAGACAATATGAGATAGCTCCTTAAAGGGATAATATGCAACACAGTAATATGAGACAATATGAGATAGCTTCTTAAAGGGATAATATGCAGCACAGTAATATGAGACAATATGAGATAGCTTCTTAAAGGGATAATATGCAGCACAGTAATATGAGACAATATGAGATAGCTCCTTAAAGGGATAATATGTTACGTAGTAATATGAAATAATATGAGAAAGCACCTTACAGGGATAATAGTGCCTTAAATAAATAATTTGCTACTTATTAATATGAGACAATATGAGATAGCACCATAAAGGCATAATAGCACCATAAAGGGATAATGTGCTATGTAGTAACATGAGACAGTATGAGATAGCATCTTAAAGGGATAGTATGCTATGTACTAATATAAGACAAAATGAAGGGATGATATGCTATGTGGTAATGTGAGACAATATGAGACAGCATCTAAAACTCATAATATGCTATGTAGCACAATGAAACAATATGAGATAGCTCCTTAAAGGGATTATATGCTACATAGTAATAAGAGACAGTGCAGGACATAATTTCATAAGGAATGATATGCTTTATAATATGCTATATAGTAATATGGTGCAGTACATTATATGGTAATATAATATATGCATGTCATAAACCCTAAATGATAAAGCCTGTTATGTTCCCACTAGAATTCACCCTTTACAGTATTTCTTTTTGCTCTGCCAGAAAGAACCCATCACATGACTTACATATTAATTAAATAGTAGTAACCAAACACTTTACTGCAGTAAAATAAACTGAAATGTCTCCAAAAAGCAAATTAAGCAAACATCTTTGTCTGAGAACAATAAACGGCATCTCTTTCTGAGGCTGACTAGCATGTTCAGGTTGTGCTCGCAGGGCCATGTGACTGGCAGCTTCCCCAAGCATGGCTGACGGCGCTCCCCGCCTGCCTTTTGTCGACTTTTAACACTCCGGGTTTGTCAATCGACTCAGTGGCCTGAAGAGGCCTCCATTTTGTGAGGCGCAGGCTTTTCGGGCGCTGCCAAGTGAACTCCACGGGCGAAGGAAAAAAAAAAAACACAATGAGCTGGGAAAAAAGGGAGGGAAAAAACTGGCTACCTGTGAAACAAAACCAGAAGCAGGCGGGGGGAGAAAAAATATCCAGGAGAGGAAAAAGAGGGAACAAAAAAAGGAAAAAAAAAGAGTGTCAGCGGCTGACACTCCCCGTGTCTTTTTCTCCAGCCAAGACTTGGAGTCTTAGGAGTGAAGGACAGCAAATGGGGGTGGGGAATGGGGTCTAGAGAGGGAGAAGAAGGAGGTTTGGGGGGGTTAGAAGTGGCTGAGCCTTGAATCCTTGTCATCAGACCCTTCAGTATGAATAGGCCTAATGAATGCGGGTAAGTAGTAGGAATTCATGGTCAGCAGCATCAAGGCAGGTAATACCGCCCACATTTAATTGGGAGCAGGTATTGGAAGGCTGTATTACTTTAATTGGTTAGGGGGGTGCTCTAAATGGGAAAAGACAAAGTATAATGGCCAAATTGTGGCGCACAATAGCACTTAGGCCGGGATTGTATGCAATCACTAATCTGCCGAGGAATGAGGCAATTCCGAGCCATTTTCTCAGTGAAACCAGCTGCACCGAGCTTGTCCCTTTTGTTCCCCCTTGGGAAAATGGGAGATTGAAACAGAAAATACCTTTACCCGGGCAATCATTTGCCACGTGTAGAAAGCGGATACAGCAGCGGGGCAATGGAAAAAAAGAAAGAAGGGATCTTTGTGGTGGAAGAAAGGATAGAGAGGCAGATAAAGGCTGAAAGTGGGGCCTGTCACGGTCAGCGGCAGAGGAATACAGTGATGACATTTGCGGTGACAGACGAGACTGCCCCGAAAGCGGGCCTGGTGTTTAGAAGCGGGAATCTGATCTTTAAAAGACATGAACGAGGATAATTAAAAGAGGACAGGTATTTAAGAGTTGGGCTTCGGTCATTAATACTGACAGACAGCACATAGTGACAGACAGTACATAGTGATGTGTTTGCAATTTTAATGATGCCCCGACGGCAAGGCCCACACAAAAGAGACACGCAGCAGAAATGATACAGAGCGCCAGCCAATGAAGTTTAAATTAGATAACTTAATCAGCAAGGCCTGGATGGAGTTTCTTAACAGTGACCATATCATGTAAAATGGGACTGTTGGGACTGAGTCTGACTTGGTAAACATCATCATCTGAATATGCTGTAATTCTCAGTTCATACAGACCAAATGTATAAAGGTCACATATTCACTCTAAAGCACCCTTTAGCCCCGCCCATGAGGTTATAAGAAATGTTTTAGCATACTGGGAGCAATCCCAGCAGAGCTCATTTACATATTTTAGTCTTAAAGTCACAGCAGTAAAATGGTTTGTAAGGTAAAAAGAGATGTTTGAAAATGTTGTTGTAAAAATACTGCTGCCTGTTTGACTGCAAATATCCACAAAAAAAAAAATCAGCTTAAGGGAAACAGTTAGGATGTGGTTTTTTGAAAGTATTATGAAGCACCCACCAATGTCAACTCAATTATTAATGATTTCATGGAAAATGTTTTCTAATTTTTGGGAAAAACTGGCATTGTGCATAAAAATGTAGCCTGTAAAGGATGTATTAGCTTATTTTAACTTCTTTTACATTAAAAAAAAAAACGTAATATCACTAAATCACCTAACATTTTACATGCTTATAAAAAGACCATTCCATCAATTAAGTCCACACCCGTGCATTTTAGAGCAGGAACTGAGACTGCACCCTGTCCTTCATTGTCACATGGTGTTATACGCTAATCATCAAAAAATAGTTGCACCCAGAAGAAAGTGTCAGATTGCAATGCTATCCCCAAGCAAGATAAAGATTAGCAGGAACAATAAATGATGATCAATTTAGACTGATAAGGGTAATATGTATTGAGCTACACATACAGAAGTAGTGTCTCTCAGTATGGTGTCAGACCACCATGCTTATATGGTGTATATAGCCTGTATAATTCTAAATTGTTTACATTTTATATTTTATATTTTATTTATATATTCTCTGCATGCTTAATTTTTTATCCTTGTTATCTGTCTATTTATATTTATACTTTTTATTCTATGACATCCAGTGTGGGCAGCAAAGTAAGAATTTCATTGTACAGGGAAACTAGTTTCCTTACTGTGCATATGACAATAAAGCTTTGAATCTTGAATCTTGAATGCTTGCTAATTCAACATGCCAGACATCTCGCCTTGGAGGATCCTAATAGTGTCCGATAATCCATCCTATGCAGCTTGAATATTCCTGCAGATTTAGTGGTGGGGTGGCGTGACACCAGGCCTTCTAGACATGATATGTGTAACAACAAACCGTTCATCTTGAGGCTGACCATGGTGCCTCCACACACGGATTTGTTGGTCGCCTCTACCAAGATAAAAGCAGGACTCGTTACTGAAGGTGACCCGCTCCCAATCTTACATGACCCCATTGCAGCCTTTGGTGATGCTGATGTGGTGTTAATGGTAGTCAGCGTTATGATCTGAATGCATGTAGTCCTGTGCTGTGCAGCCGTCTGCCAATGATGCTGGCACTAACAGGATAACCTATGAAGGGCATCACTGCTTGCTGAATGCCCACAGTGGTATCTATTTTGTCAGTCAGGTACAGCCTGTCCTTGCTTGCATCACATCCATGGCCTCGCATGAAATTTGAATCATTTGGATGTCTCACAATATCAAACCCATCCACCAAGTTTCATTGCTGTCAGTTGGTTCTTTCTATGACTGTTTGTGCTAATTTTCTTTTGATGATGAGTGTGCATAACTAATCATGGTGGTTGGCTAGCATGGTAGCTGTGATTTAGAAAAACATTAGCATTGCTTAAGAGACTTATCTAAACTTTCCTAATGCTTCTCTAAGCTCTGTTTCCACCTCTAACAAACTCTAGCACACTTTTTTAGTATTTTAAGCCAATTCAGCATGATCAGTATGATGAGTGAAATCAAGAGCATTTATGTTAGAGAAGCCCTGTTTGTGTCACGGAAGAATGAAGAGCCAAAGAAAAGAGTCTCGGCTGTTTGTTTCCCGCATTGCCAATCATCTGTGGAGGAAATAAACAACTCTTATATGGAGAAAGAGGAAAGAGAGAGTGCCAGAAGAACCTGTTATTTCTCTAAATTGTTCTCTTTCAATTTTAACATGATCTCTTAGAGTTGCTATGAAAGATAGCGCCATTAACGGAAGCATGCTTATCTTTCATTTACGATTTTCACAGGTCAGAACAGATGGTATGGGGAACAATCTGTAGCACTTCGATGCTCCCTGTTAAGTCTGGCAGAGCAGAGATGTAGGAACAGTGGAATTTCCCAGAAACGGGTTGCAGAGCAAAAGAAATAGAGTATGCTACAGTGCATGGAAGATGCTGCACTTGTTTGCAGATATGTAATAAGAGTGACATCTGACTTTAAGGAGGGCGATATTGGAATCCATTCCAATTAAAAGGCTTGGAATAAGAAATGAGTCACTTCAACAGTTGCTACTTCTGAAGCTTCTTTCTCAAGTTCTTGGTCAGCTTGACTTTTGCATGTTAGAACATGTTTGTGTACATTGGTACGAATGGCCCAGACACACTGACCAGATGGTAAAGGATAGCTGAGCCAACTCAAGCGCTCAGATGCATGAAAGTTTAGCTTGAGTTGCCAAAGCTGAAGCTCGGTTATTACTAACTGGTGTTGCTTTAACGCTCTATGGGTGCAATTTCTGCCTGACAAGTACGGGGGCCAACAGCCGGAGGCAGGAGCTGCAACAGTTACAGTGCACAATGCTTAGAACTGTCATGATGTTTCATGGCTGTTTGTTAAAACACAAAATCAGCAATATAATAAGAATAATAATGTAATGCATTTATGTTCAATATAGAGTTGCAAAGGCATTGTGGCTTTTCTTTCCAATGTGTCACTGAAATCTTAGGTCTGATTTGCATATGGGGAAAAATATTTTAGCAAAAATCCTTATAATGACAGATGTTATAATGGTAAAGCAGACATAAGTAGGGCTATTAATAATTGATGATAGAATCAATAAAATATGCTTTTTATGTATCAAAAGTGTTTTGTTGCTGTCCCAAAACAAACAAAGAACATTTTTAGATTTTCATTTTTCTACATCACTTGAGCACAGCAGCTGTCCTTTACACTGTAAAGCAAGGACATGTTGAATGAACCAATAGGAATGCTTCAAAATCACTTGCAATAAAATCTCCTTATATTCACCTACTTTAAAAGTAAATAACATTTCTGCCGTGTAAAGGTGTCATTTTAGAGATTATAGTGGCGGCCTGTAGCATTTATAACATAGAGGCAAGGAAGATTCGTACTTCCTTCTTTTTATAAGTACTGCGAGACTATAAATGAAACTATTTGGGTTTAATATGAATTTTAAAAGGTGTGGCAATATATGTAAATAATGCTAAACTCTTTTGCAACTCATTTAAAACTCTTTTGTGTGTCACTCCATTCTGAGTGCAGCAATATACCTATTAATTCAATATCAGTTAAAGCCCCAGGGAACCTGAGATCTTTTTAATTGAGTTAATCTTGTTCTTTTGGCACCCCTATTACCTTCCCAAAGTCCTCAAAGGGTAAATATATAAGTCTTCATATTTCTCTCCTTCCATTGCAAACTGTATGGTCCTAGGCTTGGGCAACGGATTCCATAAACATTCCCTGAGCATTTCCTGAACAGACGCCTACAGTCGTCATGTTCATGCCAGGACTTTCTCTTGGCATGAACTTTGCATGTGTTGTATCTGATTCAGTACTCCCTCAAATTCATGTTCACCTGTACAAATCAGGTTCTCAAGTGACACACTGGCTGAACAGACAACAACGCTAAGCAACACTGGAACTACGATAAACACTCAAGCACAAAAACATTTTATATATTAAACATAACACATTCCACAAAATCTGATTTACATAAACTAAATAAATAAGAGGTCTTTGTGATGAAAAAGAATGATTACATTCATACTAAGCATTGTTTTACAATGACTTTTACAAGAACACAAAACAACATATTGTATATGCAGTAACACAAAATACACACATAGTTTAGTAGACACATACATAATATATATAATTGTTTTATATGAAGAAATGACTAGTTTTGCACATGGCTGGCCCTTTGATCATATAAATGTATGTTGTAAACATCAGTAATATCTCCTAGCATCTTTTATTTACAGTAGAAGTTCAGAATACCAGCATATACACACAGCAACATGTGAATGAGTACTGCCACTTTTTTTTTTATTCCTGCATTGCTGATGTCTCTTGCCCCGCTCACACAAGACAATTTTAGAGCCAGAGAAACTTACTGAAGTAAAGCTAACCCTGCATAACCAAAAGCTAGCATGCTAGCCCACCTATATGTAACTGCCAGTTCATTCTCCACTTCATTTTTTAACTCAAATACTGATAATGTGTAATTTGTTTGTTCTGGCTGTCTGTCTGCACATGTGGTCCTCCATTTCTAAGCGGGTTGCTCCATCCATCCATATTTCTATTTGTTTGTTTGTCAATGACTTTTGTGTTCAGTTGCCATCACATAAAAACTCAATAATGATTTTAGTTCTGTATGAGCACTAGAGTGGAGCTATATGTGTTGAACAGAGAGCTGTCAATCAAGCTGCTCATTAGCCACGCCCACACAGTTCTCAGATATGCCGGCTCAGCGTTTACATTATGATTATATTTGTTGCCTAGATGTACAATATTCATGTAATGCTGATACAGACAAAAGGCAGTGAACTTTCTTAAGTCAGCCTCCTGAGTCCCCATTTGATGTTGCACCAGTGGTTTGTCTTGATGAGCTACAATTCACAGCGAAACAACTGTTTAGGATGAGCAGTTTATTCAGTCAACAGTCTTGTCGGTGAAATCTTAAGTGTTTGATATTTGGGATACAGCTGGGCCTGACTGGGCCTGGGGTTGGATCTGGAGGAACCCAGTCAAGGCTAATGAATATCACATGTAAGGCAGAATGGGAAAATACCAGTGTGAGAAAACTCTACAGTTCTCGGAAACCTAAACTAGGACTCAACTCTCAAAGCAAACCATACATAACTAGAGATTACAGTACTAAATAAACCATGCAGACATATTATCCCAGTAGCTAAGGCACAAAGAAAACCAGTAAATCCTGAAGATCAGAGTGAACCGAATCAATGATGTCATATTCTTGTTGTACCTAACCTATAGCAGCTTGTTTGTCCTGGATTTATTTATGTTAGACCAATCTGTAACTATTCAATTCGCCAGGCCTTCGTGAGGAAGTAATAACAGTAAATCTATATGGATAAATGCTACCAGATGTGAAGTGCTATCTCACCAGCAGTAAATCACCCACGGGGGTATATTAGTGGATCCGAGATGAGTGTATTTGTGCGGCGACGGCCGTAAACTGAGCGTTAAAGGTGAACGAGCGCGATCCGTCTCTCCGCGGCTGTGTCAAAACAAAGCGGTGCCACTGCAGAACGGCCTACTGCACCCCTCCTCCATCCTTCCATCCCTGCCTCTGTCTCTGTCATTAGCTCTCCTCGCTGCCTCTAAGCAGTTCTTTTAGAAATCAGGTCTTTGTCACTTTTAATGAACATACATTTCACACCTGGCCTTGAAGAAAAAAAAAAAAAATTATACACATATTCTAAAATAACCACATGCCCTGATTTGTGTGTGCGAGAGAGAGGTGTAAGGGAAGGTGTTATTTCATTAAGAGGGACTAATGCTGGAGGAACGGGCGCCATCCAAAAGGGAGAGTGAAAATAACAAGCTACTGTTAACTTCATGTGAAGGCGTCTTCAGTTTCTTTGACGTTAGCTTCTTCTGCTAGCTGCAAATGTTTTCCAAAAGGGCTAACATCATTAGCTTAGACATTACAGATCAGTGTTTCCCAACCCTGGCCTTGGTGGTCCACTGTCATGCACATTTTTCTACATCAGTATTTCCACTACAACTCAGTAAGGGCCTGTTAATGAGCTGATTAGCTGGATCAGGTGTATTGGGAGCAGGGAAAACTCCAAACATGTGCTTAGCAATGGGCCTCAAGGAGCAGAGCTGAGAAACATTGTTAACCCTTCATGCTTGGCCATCTCTGAAACTCCGGGCCTGACTATACATCTCCTAGAGGAACATCTCAGTGGAGTTTGGTGCAAATTACATTGCGCAAAGTGACTTGTGCGTTCCGCCAGATTGCGCGTACATGTGTCTGGCTGCGCGTTTATCTTTGCCTGCATCTGCGCTTAAATGTGTGAGGAAAAGAAAGTGAGAAGAAAAGAGAGCGAAAAAGAGGGAGATGTGCTAACCATGCTGCACCAAGCCACCCGAATGCCAGGAAACACCACGAGGTGTGGTACAGTGGCGCTGAACGCAAAATCTAGCATTTAGCATCACGCAAAAAAAAGGCTTTTAATTCCTTCCATAAAGAAGCACAAATTGCCAAATTACACCTTTGTGTAAGAGCTAGGGAGGAAAATCCCTGTCTGATTCAGAAAGTGCCTCTGAGGGGCCTGGAAATGGGGGGATGGCTTGCAATGATGGAGCTGTGACCCCAGTGTTAGCATGACTGGGCTGAAAGAGCACTCTGTGCCAGGGCTGAGGACTTCCTCTCCTACTGCAAAAACACAAGCTCACCAGATGACAAGCACCAATCCATCACAATCCGCCAGATGAATGGGCCTGATTTGCAGGCAAGGCGATACTGCGATGGCTTGATAAAGTATGCAATAAAGACAAAAATAAATAAATGAAAGGAGTAATCAGAGGGTTTTTTTCCCTTTCCTTTTTAAGCGCTGTCCCGCTTGCCAGAACCTGGTAATAGCGTGGAAGGTATGGCAGATCCACTTACCTCCTTAAAGGGGAATTCCTCCGATTTTTCCGCATTTCTGCATAATTAATTTCTTAAGATGTAAACAAAATCATCCAGAGCAGTGTGATGTGAAATCCTTTGTTCAATACATCGCTCACAGTGGTGGTGATAGGAACCAGACGTCTGTAGAGTTTAATGCCACTGAACTCTCCCTCAAAGGAATGTAGCACACACAATGATTCTGAATATGCTTACTAATAGATTAGATTAGTTTAGATTAGACTAGATTAGATTCAGCGTTTATGTCATTGTGCAGAGTACTGGTACAGAGCCAAGGAAATGCAGATAGCATCTAACCAGAAGTGCCAAATACGTTATAATTTACATATAAAGTGCAGGAAAGTAAACATGGCAAGCGATGCAAAATTGTATACATATACAATATGTATAATTATGGACAGTGGGAAAAAATGGTGGCACAAAATACTGATGTTAAAATAAATATAATATACATATGTACAGAGTTAGTGGAGAGAACACAGTGTAGGTTGTATGTACTGTGAGAGGATATATGTAAACAGGTATGCCAGGAGTAAATGATACATGACAGTGAGTTTCTATACAGTATGTACAGTAACTGTGCAGATAAGAATAGTGCATAAATGCCTAAAATATAAAATAAGATCTTGTCTAGCTCTGAGTTACCACTATTTATCATTCCTATCATTATACAAAAGCCAACAGACACACAGAGGTTAACTGTGGCTTTTGGATAGTAAATAAAATGGCTATATTTCGTGACGCAGACATTCCAACACCTGGTTTCCTATCAGTACTATCGTAAAGACAGTTAAGTCAGTAAGTTTATCTGCTTTTAACATTTTCACATTAAAACCTCTCTGAATGAATGTTTACATCTCAGTCACTCAATAATGCAGAACTTAATGTTCTGCGCTTTGTGCTTTTTATCCATAATCCAAAATATGGTCTATAAAAATGGAAATATAAAAAATATAAAAATAAAAACAGTATTTTGATGCAGCATGTTAAGACATTCAATCTCCAGTTAATATAGAAACATGATGTTAAAAAAGCTGATTTAAGCATAATTAACCTGCAGTAACAACACAGTCTCAGTAATGTTAGAGATTTAGTAGGAAATTAATATATACTGATATTTTCAGTAGTAAGCTATTTACTGTCTTCGAGATTTACTGTTTCCCAATTGGGCAAAATAACCTACATTTGTAATTTCAAAAACGAGGAAAGACCACCCAATTGCTCCCTTCTAATTTCCCGCCACACGTCTGTATTTGGCTTTAAGTCGAAACTAATCAGCATTTTTGGAATAATTTGATGTAACGTAGTGCATATCATCGCTGACCAATAAAAAACAAGCAATCTCCAAAAAGGCAACTTTACAGGAGAGGCCAAAAATCTAATTTCTTAAAGAAAATACAACTAGACTTATTTCCAAGCAGTTTCTGTATGTGTCCGTTTGTCCATTCATCATGGAATTTTCACACAATGTAAACGGCAGATGCTGTGTTCAAATGATACATATAAGTAAAAACTACTAATCTACATAGGCTATCAGTCAAAGAAGTTCAAATTAGATAACAAAATCATAAGCAGCAGAGCCCTGGAGAGTTTTTAAGGCCCCATATCTTGAATTGGCGAAGAGTGGTAGAGTTTAGTAGGTATACCAGATGTTGCACCTCCCAGTCCATGTACTGAAATTTATTGTTTTATGACATCACAAAATCCAATGCGTTTACATGTATCCATGTTTTCAGTGCACTGCAGTGTAGCCCCACCTACTCATGCTGAGGGTATAAGGAAAGCTTCAGTCCAGACTACTTTTCGAATGAGGAACAAAACAGGGGGGCAATCAGAATAGACCTTACAAAACTGTGTATTATGTTTACAGGAGCCATTTGCCAGATAATGGAACCTGTTGAATTTAAACACTGAACAGATAAGGGGCAACATATTGCCAGAAAGTTGTATTCCTTTATAAACCTTTATTCTCCAAAAGGATATAACTCATTTTGCTTATTAGCTAATAAAAGCATGCTAATTTCAATAGATATCTCTGCAACACAATGCATAGACAACTTTGACCATCAAAAATGTTATGTCTGCAGATTCTGTAGATAATAATAAAAAAAAACATCAGTTTCATAAAGAGAGGTTTCATATATAGATATGAAAATATCAGTATTGACGGTACATAAACACACAAATATCAGACAATACATTATATATACACTTCTATCCAAACATGCGACCACCTCCATCTATATAGTTAGAGAAGAACTTTTTTTAACCAAACGTGGAAAACAAGAAATAGAAGGGTTTGTGTTAGTATGCAGTGTGTGAGGGGACGCTGCTTTGCGTGAGTGTGTGGTAGGCCACCAAATGCCATCTGTCTTCACCGCCAGAAGCTGTGGCCTCACAACTATTTCTGTTTGCTTAGCTTCTCTCCATCAGAAAAAAAAAAACCTCCACCATTACTTGCCTTTGGACACAGTGCCTGCAACATGTGTTGTTTACACTCTTGTTTTTTTTGCCTTGCCTTGATGTCATGGCAGTGATGTCACGTGAGGCTTGTTGAGTGACTGTGCAAGTGACCACAGCGGCTAATCAAACACATGTTTGTGTACATTTTGTAAGGCCAAATCTCAGTGTTCATGTTTCATACCTCACTGATTTCCAGTGATGTGTTTTCTGAGTCTCTGATGCACTGGCTCCAGGTGTCGGTAGGAGTATGTGGGAGCCTGTCTCTGTCTCTCTCTATATATATATATATGTGTCAGATTCCAGTGCTATTGGAAAGGAAGATAAAGGTTACGAGGAACAATAAATGAGGATACAGTTAGACTGATATGAGCAATATTTTATTGAGCTACACATACAGAAGTAGTGTCTCTCAGTACTTTGTTCGCATAGGATGTTACCAGCACAACAGCATGATTCAGAATGTAAGGCACATGCAACATTTACGGCATTTAGCTGACGCTCTTATCAGGAACGACTTACAAGATTAATCATATTACAGGTGGGCCAATGCAGTGTTAAGAGTGTTGCAACAAGGCCTCCTTTATCATTTCTTTCAACACACGTTTTAAGGTTCATTTCTTTTCCTTTCCTTTTTCGTCTTTCTTTTCTTTTCTTTTCTTGCAGCACCAGTACCTTACCGACCACACAAAATCAAATGTGTGACAAAGCAGTGTTGCTTGCCACAACCCTTAATCCTGTACACCAGGTGAGTCTAATTGGCAGTGAATAACCCAGGGAACGCTGGGATTTTGAGTTCCCTGGATTATCAGTACCTCACTGCTGTCGCCCCCTACTGATGGCAGGCAGCACAGGCTGAACCCTTACACCATGGTGTGTAAACTGGTCAGAATTGCAGGCAAGCTGTGGGCACCCAGCCAAGGCAGATGAAACAAAAGTATCATATTGCACAGGATGGGCAGTAGCTCCCCGTCAGACCACACAGCTCCGGCAGTGGCTCAACTTGGGCAAAGAAAACATACAGACAGTTAGCTCTGCTAGAAGAACTGAAAGCACTATATGCTGTGAACAGAGTGCAGCACTGACTCCGATAAGCCTGGCTCTTAAAGCATAGCTAAAAGGGAGAGACAAACGGTAACAAAACATATAGGCTCCCTGAGAAGTCAGCATCCCTCTGTCAACAAACCTGAGTGAACGCAAAAGAGCAGAGGGACGACAGCCCCAACATTCTCAGTTTGCCATAATACTCTCTGTCCCCCAAGATCTGCATCTTGTAGGTTTGCATCTGCAACAGGTAGGTTTTAAGTCTAGGCATATTTAAAAACAACTGAACTGCTAAGGCCTTTCCACACCAGACATGGTTTACTCAGGTAAGCGGTTAATTAACTCGAGCAGGTTTATAACTGATAGTGTCCTGCACACCAAATGCAATTATGCAAAGTTATATTATACACCATCTGGTACATTTTAGCTATCTTATGCCAGAGACCTGAACTCTCTGACTAATCACGCTCATCTCTTGCATTGGCATGGCAACAACCAAGATGAATGAATCGGTCATTGTTGGATCAAAATCTCCAAATGTTTTAAATTCTCCCGAATCGTGGAATTCCCCTTTAGGTAATCCCCCTAACCAAACTGGCTATAAAACTGGAACTCAGAGGGGCGGGAGACTTTATGTAATTAGCTGGTGTATACACATTGCTTACGCTGGTTGATACTCATCTGTAGACCTGTAACTTATGGCTCATTTAGTCCCAACCAGCTCAAACTGAATAAAGAAACATCTCCCACCACTGAAGACCAACAGCATTCTTTCTTCCAGAGAAACCTCAGAAACAGGCCCCCAATGCGCCCCAGGGATGGGTGACCCCTAAAAGAGGTGCTATGCAGTGTTCTGGTACTTGCTTGCATGGGTCTCGTGCGAGTACAGCATTAAAATGAGAGACGTTAACCTGTAAATACTTTATTAGTGCTGCTGTGTTATTCTGTGCAGGACATTTAAGTGGTTTGTGTGGAGTCAGGTTAGAAGTGACGTGCCTGCTATGCTTGGTGTTGAGTTAGCACGGAGTAGGGGGTTCTCCCCTGCTACTGTGTTGAAGAAAAGAGCATTCGCTTAAAGCGATGTTTCCCGCGTCTTCTTCTATGCCAACACCGCAATATACACCACACTGTCCAAGATGCCAATAAGAATTTTCTTGAAGCTAAGACCAAATAGTGTCAGAGCAACATCAATTTAACATATCCAGGCCTAGAGGAGTCCATGGATGTCCTTTGAGGTTCAAGGCTGGAGGTTAAATGTAGCTCAAACCCACATGTGCGCGCATACACATGCATAAAAGAATCGAATGGGGCGGCACCCCTGTGCGTTAGTTGAGCCAGTGTCAGAGCGAGGAGGTTTGTTGCCGACAGCAAGGTTACTGCAGAGGTCTTGCACTCTCTCTCTCTTTCTCTCCCCTTCTAGCTCTCACTCTTTTTCTTGCTCTCTTTCAGCTTAGTAAATATTCAAAGGGGGACCTCATCTCCTATTTAGAGCTCTACTCCCCCCAAGGAGCATGCTGGTTTGAATCTGTATGTTCCACTAAAGGAAGCGTATTCAGAAGATGCTGAGCTAATTGTAGAGGAGCAACACGAACTTGTGTGGATGATACCATGAGGTATATTCACCGCAGCATCAGTAATTATCCTGTAGTGCTTTTAAAGAATTTTTTTTTTTCATATATGTAGTATATGTAAGTTTCAGAATTACAAATGCGAATTATTACAATTAAGCTATTCATTCAAAAAAATACATATATAATAAAACATTTTCATTTCAATTTGGTAAATTTGGTTATATCTATATGAACCTACATAGCAAGCTTCATTGGAATGTGTTTGGATGAATGGAAAACAAGATTTTTGAAACTTTTATGCTTTTTATATCTGGATAATTATGTGCATTTATGATTATATGCATTTAATATCTTAAATGTACATTTTTCATCAAAACAATAGTTGCCCCTCAGAAGAAGGTGTCAGATTGCAATGCTATCCCGAAGGAAGATAAAGGTTGCCAAGAACAAAAATGGTAAATTTAGACTGATATTGTCAGTACATAGAGCGACACATACAGAAGTAGCATCTCTCAGTATGGAGTTGGGCCACCACGTTTGCTATCACAACACAGCAGACATCTCGGCATGGAGTTGTAGAGGTTTCTGATGGTGTCCTGTGATAATTCTTCCCATGCAGCTCGAAAATGATCACACAGTTCCTGCAGATTGTGCGGTAAGGGTGGAGGTGGAATGACACCAGGCCCTCTGGACTGATCATGATGCCTCTACACACGGATACATTGGTCATCTCCACCAAGACAACTGCTGAACTTGTCACTGAAGATGACCCCCTGCCATTCTGAGTCTAGGACAGTTTGGCACCACACCACTGCAGTCTTTGTTGATGATGCTGATGTGGTGTTAAGGGGCACATTTTACTGTACAATTTCTCCTTATTTACTGAATTTAACACAATGAGGAAATATATGTGTGGCCATTGTTTTATAGTTTATAGATTTTATAAATATCTAGTGGTTTAGTTTAGCTAATGAATCAAAATTGTGCTTTAAAATTATCAGAAAATGGCATATTTTAATTGTTTTCCCAGTAGAGGATACAGTATGTAACATATTTTCAGTCAAAACCAACAAAACTGATAACGGGAAGCTTTGCATGTGACAGAATATATACAGCTAGTGGTTAAAACTTGCTTTGTGATTGTAGTGTACTGCTCTCATAGTGCTACATCCTGTCTTGTTTTGAGGGAACTGGAGCCTCCCACTTTTATTATTTTGTGTTGCTTTTGTTACAGCACTTTTCCAATGCCTGGTACTGGCTCAACTCTTCTTGACTGTATTTAGTTTTCCAGTAGCCGCACCTGGCGCTGGGTACTATTTTTGGTTTCACCATCATTGTGGTTCCAAACAAGCTGAGCCAATTCCTAAAGGTGATGTATAAACAGTGCTGGCTACTGATTGGCTGGAGAGAATCCTCATTACCACCTTAAACACAAATGCTAATGCTAGCTACCGTGTTAGTGTGCGCTTGTGTCCTGCTTTGCGGGATCAGCCTGAGCAACTCTGATGTAAAATTTTCCGAAGTCAGCAGTCCTTTGTCTTGCTGCCATCAGTCTCTTTTGAACAACACTAAGTAGCTGGTACTAAAAGCAAATCAAGTTGAGTTGTACCATATGGTGGGAAAGCGCCATTAGGATGCCATTAGAACGTCATTAGAACGCCATTAGAATGCCATTAGGACGCTATTAGCTGTTCTCCAGTGCTAACAATACTAGTATTACTGGTATCACTGGTATCGAAAGTGTGTTTTACTTTACTTGAGACTCGATGTACTTTTGTAATAAACAAATTCACAGTATGGCTGCAGCTGGAAAGAACTTCAAGCCATCAACTGAAGGTGCTAATTAAAAGAAGCATTTGAACAGGTGGACTGCATTCAGATAGTCATTCCTAGCAACAAACACCATGTGAGCAAGGAAGTTTAATGGAGTTAGCCGTTTTAGTGGCAGTTAGGAGTTTTATTATGTTTCATACCAGTAGTATTTATTTATTTATTTATTTATTTATAACTTTAAGTTTAAGTACTTCAATAACCCACTTCCACCACTGAATACATTACCAGTTATTATAGTTGCTTATGTTTCTATTGTGTAACTACATAGTTATTAGAGATATAACATATATATATGTACATATCGTCGCTGTCCAAAGAAAAACAGGTATCTCCAAAATGGCAACTTTCCAGGAGAGGCCAAAAACCTCCTTTAATTTGAATGGAAGTCAATGGAACCAGACGTCTTTTCAAGCCGTTTGGGGCCATTTCTGTTAGTCCATCCATCATGAAATTCATATACAGTGTAAAAAGCAACTCATGTGATCAAATGAGGCATAAAAGTAAAACTCAACAAAAATGGAGATACATGTTTTTCATTGGACAGCGACGATATGTACATTACCAGTAAAGAGTTTGGACACAGACACTTATAAATGGTTTTCTTTATTACGTATTTTGCTTTACTTTACAATAAAAGGAAAGACATTAAAATATAAAACAGCACTCATGGAATTATGAATAAAAACCATCCAAAAACCTCCCAAATGGAACTTTACAGGAGGACAAAACAGCTTGCTTAACCTACAATGGAGGTTGATATAACAAGATGTTTTTCCAAGCAGTTCTATTGGTCTGTCCATCATGAATTTTCCCCTAAAGAGTAACTAGAACTTTTAAATTTAGCAAAAAAATAAATAATTTTGTGTAAAAAATATTTATTAGAGGTGGCATATATACATATAATACCATGATCCATCAAGAGTACATGTGGTAAATCAGGATATTAATCCTTTGAGTTGGAGCTGTTAAGCATAAGCCCGTAGAGTCTTCTGAAATTTATTTTAATAGTTGAGAAAAGAAGAGTCTTGTTGTTTCTGATAGCAGAATTTGTAAGAAAAATAATTTTGTTAAATTTAGAAATGAATGCAAAGCAGAACCATATTCCTTAGTGTGCTCAGACCTTTGGAACCTACTGAAGCTTTTCTAATGCCACACCGCCTACCATATAGCTTCTCATATGCCTTATGAAGATGTATTCTGCATGTGTTCCACATGTATTCTGAATAAGTTCCTTTTTCCCGTTAATTCATAACTGAATTCATTTAGAACAGTGCAGTCACTATTCAGCCATCACTACTGTCTTAAAGTATTCTACCCAGCTCTAGGTACAGCTCATAGCTTTACCTGGCGTCTCTAGGCTGGTCTGTTTAAGGCAGGATAACTAATGGGTGTCTATAATGTTTTGTGGTACACTAGAAGGTACATATTTGGTAGATGGAGCAGCCACATAGTTTTACATACTCACATAGTTATTTTTTGGTGTACAACTTATTGCTGCTATGACGCACACATGTTCCACTTCATTCATTAAAAAGGAAAAAACGAAATGCTTTTTTGGAAGGCCCTCTCATCTCTGAGGTCTACAGCTTCAAAAACAGATTTGGTGCAAGCAGCAATTTCCTGGTAACGCCAGTTAAGCGAAAGCACGCCCCACATAAGGCCGGCTGAAATAAGCACTGTCCAACTGTATTTACATGATTGTGTCAGGCAGACTCGGACAAATTGCAGAGTGCACTTCTTTGCCACGACTCGAGACCAAACAGGAAAAAAGGACATAAATAAAAGGAAGTGCTGTGATATTTCCGGCCTTTTCGGCGAGAGGGAGAAGATGCGGCTTTGGCAGCTGGGAGAAAAATGACAAGTTTTGTGATTAGCCGGGCTCTTTTTCATCTGGTTTGGTGATTGGAGCGTTTGATGTCCTCTGAGCTCTTCTGGAGGAGGCGGCGAGGTGGTGATTCTCCGGGTGGCTGTTGACACACATGCGAGTTTTGATGTTTTCTCCTCTTCCTCTTCCTATCTCTCTCTTTCTTTCTTTCTCCTCTCTCTCTCTCTCTCTTTCTGTCTCTCTTTCTCTTCTGTACTCATCACCCCCTCTACCCCCCTCATCCACTGACGCCCTTCGCACTCGTCTTCAGATAAATGAATACGACAGGGTGTGAAAGGGAGACAGTGAGGACGCGCACAGAAGGCGATTCTTCACGGTGGAAGTGGTCTTTTGCTCATGGGAATCTCCAGCTTTGTTATGTGAGAATGAAACCGAACTCAAAAAAATAAAACATAAAACATAAAATAATAATCAGCGTAGCTTCCAGACTGATTGATAGCATAGCACGCCTGCACCACACTATAAAATATTATTTTTTATTGAAGCTTGGTAACCAGCTTGATGCTTGAAACCCAAATGCCTGTGCTATTGTATAATTCAATTATTTTTATTGACTTATTTTTGCTTTAAAGTCAAATATGACCATGTCCCATTAAATATGAAGGGTTTTATAACCCTCCAATCTCCTACTGTTCATGTACTCTATGCACTTGTATTCAGCAATAAATGAAACTTGTGTATATCCAAGAGTATGTGGGTACCTGATACCATAATGAGCTTGAAGCACATCACATTTCAAAGCCATGGACTATTAATCAGGTTAGAGCAGCTTTCACTTTTCTTGGAAGGCTTCAAAGTGATGCAGGTGGCAGCTATATTATTGACCAAATCACCAGATTAGTCCGTTATTAGCCAAAGCACCAAAAACAATACCAATATTACTACAACTAATACTAATGTTAGTAATGATGGTGATGATGCTAAGACACCCACTTGGTTATCCATGGCATTAATCAGGACCTAATATTGGACAAGAAGACCTGGCTCACAATAAAACTGAATCCTTCACAAACGTTTCCAGGTGGGTTGAGCTCAGGGCTGTGTGCAAACTACTCAAGCTCCTTCACACTAAACTCAGCAAATCCTGTGTTTATGGGCCTCACTTTGTGCACAGGGCCACACAGCCATGCTGGAACAGAAAGTAAAAGAAGTGTCTTCCCCAAACTGGACGTTGGAAGCATGTAGCTTTCAACAAAGGCTTTGTAAGCTGTAGCATTGAAGTTACTCGCCACACTAGAGCTAAGTGGCCAAGACCAAACCCCCTGAAAAGCACCATGCTTCACTTTAGCCATACTGGAGGGTGGCGTTCATCCACCAAACCCAAGTTCACCATCAGGCTGCCAAATGGTGAAGCATGTTGTTTACTCTAGAAGACAGTCATCACACCAAAGTCCAGTGGGCCTGGCATTGGCATTGTGCAAAGTGATATTAAGCCTGTGTGTAGCTCCTTGCCATGAAAAGCCACTTTATGAAGATCCCAAAGCACATTTCCTATGCTGATGTTTCTTTCAGAGACAGTATGAAGGGATAGTTTGCTCTTTTAAGTATAGGCTAATGTACAAGTCTTGAGAGTCAGTGAACTTGTAGATAGGCCTCTTGATTCACTAACTGTGAAGGCAATGTCAATCATTTATATGGCAAATGGCTGGCTCAATGGAATGACGTACAAAAGTCAAATAGTAACTCAAAAAGAGTAACTCCGCGATAAATATCAGAAAGCAGAAAAACTACAGCAGGCCTAGACTGAGTATCAGTGAATTGCTTCAGCTAAGTAGGTCATTTTACCATACGGTGAACCTTACAGTACTGAGCAACGTGACAGTGCCCCATTACTTGCCTGTAGAGATACCGTTCAACCTTGGACTCGCTCTTGTTTGCTTTAGACGATGCTTTTAGCGTGATTTGTATCTTTTATGGATCTTCTCACAAACAAGATCAATCTTCCGTCAAATCTTTTATTTAGCCATTCGCACAGATTATGAAAAATGTATTAATTACCATGAAAGCCCACGTCTAATGTTGTGTCACTTAAACGTATCAGAAGGGATGATTTATGAGTGGCTAGGCCGTGGAGTGATGGCGCGGAGTGGGGAGAGATGCTGGGTGACCCTCCATAGCCCTGATTGCAGCGAGATGCTGTGGAGCAGCGTGGAGGATTTATGGACTGATTGGGCATTACTCATCTATGACTCCGTCCTTTACTCTGGCTGCAACCTTCCGAGGACAACACAAACACTCTTACAGAGACATCTCAAACTGTCAACTGCAATTGGCCTCTGAGCTAGCCCATAAAACCACATGTGTGCAGTATCTTGGGGTGGAAAAGGTGAGGCCCTTCTGAGAATTCTAAAGAAAATGAAGGTCCTCCATATCACATGTTAAATAAGGAGAATTCAGTGAAGAACAAACACTTGCTCAACTTCTGATTTCATTGTGAAATAAAGTTCCATAGTTATCTTGATATGCAGCTTACAAGTTCTGCACTGCAACAGTAGCTACAATTGACAATAATGATCCTCTTAAAATATTCACTGGCTGGCCACATAAAAAGATACCTCTATGGTATCTGAGAATGACGTACCAGCAAAAACATATGTAGTTAACCACTGGTATATGGTCAGAAAGTGGCCAATTATGGATGGGGTAGAGGGTGGATAACATTAGGGGTGCACCCACCAGGGCTGTCATACAATTTTCATGACTATTTCTAATTTTTTACAGCAAAACTGGCCAATGGGTAGCAGTGGCGGTAGACCACACAGCAGTAGTCCACAAAGACTCTTAGAGCGCCAAATGCTGAAGGCTGTAATGCCTGAAAATTCTTTATTGCATCACTTGCTACAGAGTTCCAAACTACCTCTGGAAGCAGAATCAGCACAATAACTTCAAATTGGAAGCTTCATGAAAGGGTTTCTATGGCTGAGCAGCTGCCTACAAGCCTAAGCTCTCTATGTGCAATGCCAAGTGTTGGCTGGAGTTGTGTAAAGCAAGCCACCACTGGACTCCAGAGCTGTGGAAAACATGCTCTCCAGAGTGATGAATAGCACCTTATTACCTGGCGGCCTGACAAATCTGACCTACGAGAATTTATAGAGTCACCAGTAAAGTTTGGTGGAGGAAGGTTAATGGTCTGGGGCTGTTTTTCAATGTTTGGACTCCTTAGATTCTAGCAAAAAGAGAAGTTAGTGCTGCAGCTTACAAACACAATTTAGACAGTTATATGCTTTCCCATTTGTAGTAGCAGTTTGCTCCTGTTCCCCTCTGACTACACCCCTGTGCACAAGTTAGATAAAGCCATGGGGTGATGAATTTCACGTGAAGGAACTCCAGTGGCTTGCCCTCAACCTCAACCTCACTGAACATTTTTGGGATAAGCTTGGATGTCAACCATAAGCTAGCTGTCTCATCCAGCATAAGTGCCTAACCTCACAATTTTTTTTTTTTTTTTTTTTTTGTGAATGGGCAAAAATTCCAACAGATAGCCGCCAAATTTTTGTGGAAAGCCTTCCCAGAAGAGTGGAGGCTGTAACAGAAGCAAAAGCAGGGCCAACTCCGTATGACTGCCCTGGTTTTGGAATGGAATGTCTAACAAGTTCATATATGATGAAGTTAAACAATCTGAGACCAGATTAAAAACAACTTCTTTTCCTTTAAACCTGGAAATATGTTGTAAATATCTGGATAGAAACTGTTTCTAGGTCACTAACTGGATTTAAGTACACATATGACACTATGTTAAGGCTTTTGTACACAAAGGTCTTTTTGCTTTTTTTGTCTTCATGTCACTCTCACATGGATTTCACCTTCCTGTTATGTATGTTCCCAACCTCAGTTATGGCCGTGTAGTGTCTACTACCATCAGTGTCAGTACATGTTAATGGTTTCTAACTGCTAGGTAGATTATATGGTTAACAGTTTACATTAAGTATTGACTAACTAACAGAAAGTAATGCATTAGTTAACATATTTGTATATTAAGTATATTGTTATATTATGTTTGCTTAACATCAGTTAACCATTATAATGTATTACATCAGGTTAATGCATTTGATGTTAGTTGGCCAATGCCTTATGTAAAATTTACCATTATATCGATATGCCACACTGTCTGTTAAACTGTGGTCTAATTAATCCTGATTTGGTCTAAAGAGTCTATGCTAAAGAAGCACAACTGCATCTGTTATTGTTTACTAAAGCCGTCTCCCATTTACCACGATTAATACTGTAAGTACTTGGATGGACCATAAACTACTGTGGTAACTGGTATGCAGTATGCTGGGAGAGGCTGGGACTGGGTAGAACCCTTGCTGACACACAAATAAATACTGGATGGGGTGGGGTGTGGGGGGGGAGGTGTGAAAGAATTAGCCCAGTCAAATAAGAACAGCCTCTACAGAGACAGAGAGGCTTCCCACATTTCCCACTGACTGACAGACTGACAACTGTGACATATGGAATAGTTCATGTATTCCCCAGGTGACGGGGAGGGAAAGAGAGACAGAGAGACATAGAAAGAGAGAAAGAGGGAGAGACGGAGAGAAGGGGGTTACACAGGCAGAGCAGGCTGGGTAGTGTTTTTCAGCTTTTGGCTTGTGTGATCAGGAATCCTCGTCGCTCGTGCTAAATTTAGCACTGGTGGCAATTAGTGTTGGAGTCATACAGTCACTCCTGACGTGACTGACAAACAGTCAACCAGCTTAACAAGTCAGGAGATGAGGGAGTGCTGCTGGTTCTGAGCATGCCACAACGGTACTGCCACTACAGTTTAAACTGCCTGAGCATCAATACGCGACTGCCATTCTGACTTCTTCACAACCCTACGCTTGTCTCCTCACTCACTCTCTCACTCTCTCTGTTTATGGTGGGCAGAGTCACGTGTTCAGATGCTAGTGCTGGTGAACGCAGACATGGCTGTATTTTCAGTGAGAGAGGAGACATGACCTCATGGCTGGTCTGTGTGATTTGCATGTGGTCATATTAATGCCCCGGGTGCGTCATCCTCTGTTCGGAGGTTGCAGATGCGCACAGGGAAGGCATTGTGCTCCTTGTGGCTACAACCTACACCGCTAGCTGAGGGCCACGAGACAGGACACAGAGCCACAATACAGCCGTTTAGACTGTGAAACACTGCGGCAAAGCCATTTCAAAGAGCTGAGCTCCTATTTCAGCCACACAGACACCAGTAATACATCATTATATACTTTCAGCAGTTACCCGTTTATATATGTGAGGAAAAGACTTGAAATTTAGCTTAGTGGTCAAGTTTTTCAGTGCATGCCAAACAAAAAATTTAATCACTTGTGACTGAAACGTACCTAAAAGTGTGGGATACCTCCACAAGCAAAAATAACAGCTGTGATTTGATTTGACCTGGACTAGACAGGTTTCTGGATGTGGGCCACATTACTCTAGCATCAAAGAAGCAGTTGGGCCGTTTTGGTGGATGCCTTGTCCAGCACATTTCAGATCAGAATTTCTTGTAGACTGGGATTTTTACCACTGCTGTTAGACCCATATGATGGTACGTTTCCATACACAAGCAGATTCAGCTACTGCCTTTAGACTATAGCCGTTGTCACACCCAATGCAATTACTCCTTTTAGCCAATCATTGACAACTGCACTGCGACCCATTCACTGCACTGTATGCCCTCTTCTTAATCTCTGAATCCCACCTTATGGCTTAGGGACCTTATGGCTGCCATAACACTATTAGCTACAGGGGTTGGACAATGAAACTGAAACACCTGTCATTTTAGTGTGGGAGGTCTCATGGCTAAATTGGACCAGCCTGGTGGCCAATCTTCATTAATTGCACATTGCACCAGTAAGAGCAGAGTGTGAAGGTTCAGTTAGCAGGTAAGAGCACAGTTCTGCTCAAAATACTGCAATGCACACAACATTATGGGTGACATACCAGAGTTCAAAAGAGGACAGACTGTTGGTGCACGTCTTGCTGGCGCATCTGTGAGCGTCTCAGCATGGAGTTGTAGAGGTTCCCAGTGGTGTCCTGTGATAACCTATCCCTTGCAGCTTAAATATTCTCACACAATTGCTGCAGATTTTGCAGTAGGGGTGAAGGTATAGTGACAGCAGACCCGATGTGTACTATCAGGTCAGACAGAAAATTTTGGAAGGCATTGCTGAAGTGATAAACAGAGCAAACTTTTATGAATAGAATATTTTTTTTCTCAACTTGAGATTTCCACTTTGCTGTTGCTTTTGTTAGTGTGCTAGCAATGCTAACAATCATTTATTTTATATACAGACTTCCTGTATGTACATAGCCTGCTGAAAATATCACTTTAAAGAGCATTTAAAAGCTTATTCTGAACAAGATGCCTACAATTATGGATTCGTCATATCAATATAAAGTGTGTGGGCAGCTAGGCTTCAGCCTGCACTAGTACGGATGGTTCAAAAGGTCAGTCTAGGAAAATGCTTTAACAGCATGAAAAATTCTGCATGCCTTACTAACATGTTAACTTTGATGGCCCAAGTTAATGCCATCGATTATCGCAGGTGTTATTGTTTTACAGTAGACATTCATCATGCGCTGATTTCTGTAACACTTGAGTCATCAACTCTTATCCTTTATCGAGTCTCTCTGTCTCCTCCCCACTGCTTTCTTCTCGAGTCATGCAGATGCTTGGAAACTGAACCTAGTGCATAAATATGTCACCAGTGAAACAGCTTACAGCAGCATTCACAACAAACTCCAGAAGCTTCCAGCGCTTCAGTCTTCCCCAAAGTCAAACCAACCCACACACACATTCAGCTCTGTCAGAGGATGACTAATACACTCCAGCGTTAGCTCTCTTGCTCGCTCGCTCTTCCTCTCTCTTCTCTCATCCTCTCCCTGCACTTCTCCCCCTCTCTCAGGAGCACAGAGTGTGTTTGACCTTAAACCGTTGCTGCGTCTTTACACTGTCAGCTTCAGTGTGTGTTCTCGGGGCCCGCCAGATCCGTGCCTGCGAAATGCCTGCTGACAGTCCATCAGAAGCGTCGCTCTCTCTGTATATCTATTAATAATTGAGCAGCGCTGAAGACGGGGAGGAGGGTGCAGGGCAAGTTTGTCATAAGGGGATTTTACACCTTGCACCAAGGTTTGGGCTAAACGGCACTTTCTTTCACTTTCCCTGTGAAACCTGACTAACGGTGAGAGAGAGAGAGAGAGAGAGAGAGAGAGGGAGAGAATTGTTGTTATCCATAGCTCTAGGGTGTGTTTATGTATGAGTTTTGTACTGCTTCAACTCTGTGCCTTCTGCTTAAAGTCCAAAGAGAGAGAGAGTGTGTAGGTGTGTGTGTAAGTGTGTGTGTAAGTGTGTACAAGAGGTTGAGAAAAATACACCTGCTATAAAGACTAACAGCAGCGTACACAGGCCTGCTGAATGAGAACAGACCTTCTGGGCCCCCCGGAATAACAGCAGACTTTCCATTCAACGTCAAAACCATCACATTTATAATCTGATATGACCGGTGGAGAACTCAGTGACTAGATGCTAGCAAGACAAGCTGGGCTAACAAAACACTATGTAATGATGCTGACTTTATATATCGTCGCTGTCCAAAGAAAAACAGGTATCTCCAAAATGGCAACTTTACAGTAGAGGCCAAAAACCTCATTTACTTTGAATGGGAGTCAATGGAACCCGATGTCTTACCAAGCGTTTCTGGGCCATTTCTGTTTGTGCCCTCGTCATGAAATTCACACCCAGTGTAAACAGCAGTTCATGTGTTCAAATGTGTGGATCAGCAGCAGTGTTTTAAAACACTGTGTCCACTCACTGTCCACTCTATTAGACACTCTTACCTTGCTGATCCAGCCTGCAGATGTAAAGTCAGAGATGATAGTTCAGTTCAGTTTGTGTTGATCATCCTCTGGTCCTTCATTAGTGGTCCCAGGACCCTACTGTTGGCTGGATAGTTCGGTTGTTGGAGTATTTTAAGTCCAGCAGTGACATGGAGGTGTGTGACTGCCGTGCTGAGAATGACCCACACACTAATCATACCTGCTCTGCAGTAGATATGCTAAGCTAATACAGACATACTCCAAGAGATCTTAATTCCACTTTGTAATGCAGGAAAAACACTAAGGGGGTTTTAATACTTTCGCAAAGGCACTGTATATAGGCTGGTCTATAGTACTGTGACTGTTAGCCAGACTAGCCAAATCATTATATGGTAATATAACTAAAACACATAACTGATATATTGTCACTGCCCAACGAAAACATATACAGTGTCTGCATGGCCGTCCTTTTTTATTTTTGTGCATCGTTTGAACACACCAGCTGCCGTTTACATTGTGTAAAGATTTCATGATATATGGACCACCAGAAAAGGTGCAAAATTGTTTAGAAGAAAGTCTGGTTTCCATGACTTACATTACAGCTAATTTAGTTTTCCCCTCTCCTGTAGAGCTGCCATTTTGGAGATACTTGTTTTTTTGGGGCATCGACAATAAACCTTACCAGTAAGTCACTGAAATGCCTGCAAAATGTTCAGGACAGCATTGGTTTTATTTTCAATTTGTCAACCATCAGAAGTGATTTAATACTCTTCTTTTATGTGTCAAATTTGATGGCAGTAGTGTCCATATAAAGTGATCTTTATATACAGGGGTTGGACAATGAAACTGAAACACCTGTCATTTTAGTGTGGGAGGTCTCATGGCTAAATTGGACCAGCCTGGTGGCCAATCTTCATTAATTGCACATTGCACCAGTAAGAGCAGAGTGTGAAGGTTCAGTTAGCAGGTAAGAGCACAGTTCTGCTCAAAATACTGCAATGCACACAACATTATGGGTGACATACCCACAAACTGTTGGTGCACGTCTTGCTGGCGCATCTGTGACCAAGACAGCAAGTCTTTGTGATGTATCAAGAGCCACGGTATCCAGGGTAATGTCAGCATACCACCAAGAAGGACGAACCTCCACCAGCATCACGTAGTGACCTGGCCACTATCCTGCAAGAAGAATGGCTTAAACTCCCTCTGACCACTGTGCAGGACTTGTATATGTCATTCCCAAGACGAACTGACGCTGTATTGGCCGCAAAAGGAGGCCCTACACCATACTAATAAATGACTGTGGTCTAAAACCAGGTGTTTCAGTTTCATTGTCCAACCCCTATATATATATATATATATATATATATATATATATATATATATATATATATATATATATGTGTGTATATATATATATATATATATGAATATATATGTATATATATATATGAACATAGATAAAAGCCTCCAAGAACAGCAGTGCTCCAAAGTTCATTTAAACACACATGATCAGCCTTAGCTACTGTTACTCCTTAAAGTTCACACTGTATTCACGTCTGAGGATTTGCTTACCTCTCACTCTCTCCCTCTAATTAAATATCCTTTAAGCATTTCCCTGCAGAGAGCTCCCTGTCAGAACAAAGTAGACATTGTTTTTTGCTTTGAGACGGCCGGGCAGCGAGGAGCTCCTAACGTTACCAATGGGCCGATACGCCCGTGGTCCTTGGGGGATTCTGATTTAGGTTCTAGAATCTGCCCTATCTGCAACACTGGCTGTCTGGGCGAACACTTAATGGGAGAATGATTGCTGTGTTTACTGCTGACTGTTTGGGATGGCGCGTCTGTGAAGGCACCCGGTGACGTGGAGGGGTTCCTCTGACTGAGAGGACAATGATTAGAGGAAACTTGAGAGGAAGAGACTGAGCTTCCCACTGAGGCACAGGCCAGCGGGGTAATGACCCGAAGTGGGCTTTCCCTGAGAGCTTGGTGCTCTGCAGGATCAGCTCTATTTACATACAGTGAGCTCTAATTGGTCTAGCACTGACTTCCTATTACATGCTAGCACTGTAATACAAGAGAAACATTTTGTAATGTGCGGTGTTCGTCCCGCAGTCGATTTAACATTTCGAACTACAGCGATGAGAGTAGAACTGAATTTTTTTCCTCTCTCATTTCTATTGCTTATGGAATCTTCTTCTCCTTCTTCATCTGCTTATTTTTCTCATATCTTATATTGTATTTTGTTAGGGGCTCTTCTTCTTTTTCTTGTTCTTCATCTTCTTCTTTATTATCATCTTCTAGTTCTTCTTTACGATCTTTATCTACTTCTTCATCATCATCTTCTTTTTCGTCATCATCTTCTTTTTTCATCTTCATTTTCTCTTCTTCTTCTTCCTGTGTAATTCTGTCAACGTTAGTGATGGTTGTGCTGTTCTTCTTCTTCTTCCTCTGCTTCTGCTTCTTCATGCATTCCCATGGATCTTTCTTTTGTTTTTCTTTGTGACGGTTGTTCTTCTACCTCTTCTGCTTCTTGTGTATCTGGAACTTTCCTAGCTTTCCTGTGCTGCATTTGAAGTTGTTATTGATGGTCTTTTCCTTCCTCTACTTCTTCTTTGTCTTCTCTTCATCATCTTTTCCTCTACTTCTTCTTTGTCTTCTCTTTATCATCTTTTCCTCTACTTCTTCTTTGTCTTCTCTTCATCATCTTTTCCTCTACTTCTTCTTTGTCTTCTCTTCATTATCTTTTCCTATACTTCTTCTTTGTCTTCTCTTCATCATCTTTTCCTCTACTTCTTCTTTGTCTTCTCTTCATCATCTTTTCCTCTACTTCTTCTTTGTCTTCTCTTCATCATCTTTTCCTTTACTTCTTCTTTGTTTTCTCTTCATCATCTTTTCCTCTACTTCTTCTTTGTCTTCTCTTCATCATCTTTTCCTCTACTTCTTCTTTGTCTTCTCTTCATCATCTTTTCCTCTACTTCTTCTTTGTCATATCTTCATCATCTCTACTTTGCTCTACTTCTTCTTTGTCTTCTCTTCATCATCTTTGTCTCTTCCTGTATGTTTACTGTGAGATTACTTACAGGACCTGGGATCTTTTCTTTCTCCCCCCAGTGAATAGACCCATTATAACAAGAATGTGATGGGATTTTCATTATAGGACTTTTTTATTGTTACTATATTATTGTCTTATTAGTACGTACTAACGTGAACACACTGGTCTTTGCGGCGATTAGATCAGAAATTGCCTTGTATTTGCGTTAAACCCCCATAAAGCATTCCTTGGGTGTCTCCAGAGAATGTCCTGATATATTATTCATTAGGATGCAGTAATGGTTGGCAAGTTGTCGTAACTTTTGAACATGAATCAAAAGTAAAATCACATGCGCTTCAGAAATGTTACTATAAAGCCTGGTGCGGTTGAATCTGTTGTATCGAGCTGAACTCTCTCTTCGGTCGGTCCGTCCGTCTGTCTGGCTGTGCACATGTCGCTAGTCGTTCCTATCGGCTCTGATATGGAGAAGGCCGCTGCTTCATGTTGATATATTTACATACATATATCATTAGCTGACTATCAAACCCTCCGGAAAGGGAGACAATCCTCCGAAGGGTAGCTGCTTGTCTTTCTGCATGGCTCATTAGTGGATTGCGCTCGCACAAACGTATGGGCCAGCATTCAAAAGCTAATACGCTCTCACATCTCCACTGTGTATAATATGGGGAGACGAGGGTGAGGGTCAGGCAGGCACTGGAGTGTGGGCGAACGCTTCCATACAGAAATGATTTATCAGGCGCTGCTGGTGCTGCACCAAAAAAAGTTTCCTATTGATGTAGTGGCTTGAAATGGCTTCTTCAAGAGGACAGAAGATAGCAGTGTCAGTATCCACACACATACACACACACTCAGCCTTCTCATCAGACTGTGACAGACGCTTCTTTCTACTCTTAATTTGATTCAGCCTGCTCCTTTGAGCGCACAGAGCGAGCAGGAAGTGAGAAATTCCTTTTTCCCCCACCCTTGGTGCATATTCTACCTTTGTGTTGGTATTTGATAGCTTTAAGCATCAGTTATTTACTTCAACACATGAAAAAAAGCACACATTTCAGTCATCAATGACATTTTACTTTATGGTAATTACAAAGATTAGCAGTGACTATCCATCTAGATGCACATTATCTCATCCATAACTTTCTTATTTTTTAGTGTTCTGGGTTACAGAAAGTTTTCCTGACAGATTTTAAGAATTTTTTATCAAGTATTTTATATACAGGGGTTGGACAACGAAACTGAAACACCTGGTTTTAGACCACAATCATTTATTAGTATGGTGTGGGGCCTCCTTTTGCGGCCAATACAGCGTCAGTTGGTCTTGGGAATGACATATACTGCATCTTGCACAGTGGTCAGAGGGATTTTAAGCCATTCTTCTTGCAGGATAGTAGGCCAGAGCGTCCAATACGTGATGCTGGTGGAGGGTTCCGTCCTTCTGTGGTGGTATGCTGGACATTTACCCTGGATACATGTGGCTCTTGCACTAACATTCACAAAGACTTGCTAGTCTTGGTCAACAGATGCGGTCCTCCAAGCAAGACATGTCACCGACAATCTGTCCTCTTTTGAACTCTGGTATGTCTCCATAAATGTTGTGTGCATTGCAGTCATTTTGAGCCAGAAACTGTGCTCTTACCTGCTAACTGAACCTTCACACTCTGCTCTTACTGGTGCAATGTGCAGTTAATGAAGATTGGCCACCAGGCTGGTCCAATTTAGCCATGAGACCTCCCACACTAAAATGACAGGTGTTTCAGTTTCATTGTCCAACCCCTGTATATTCTACTAAAATGAAGCATATTCACTTAGATGCTACATTTTTTTATATACACTCATCATTAAAATTAACAGTTGCACCGAGAAGGGAATGTATGATTGCAATGCTATTGGGAAGGAAGATAAAGGTAACCAGAAACAATAAATTCTGATAAATTTAAACTGATATGGGCAATATTTATTGAGCTACACTTCTAGAAGTAGCGTCCCTCAGTATGGAGCTGGGCTGCTATGTTTGCTAATGCAACATGCATGGCTCGGTGTGGAGTTGTAGAAGGTCCCAGTTTTGTACTGCGATAATCCATTCCATGCAGCTTGAATATTTTCACACAGTTCCTGCAGATGTTGCGGTAGGGGTGGAGATTGAGTGGCACATGACAACAAACTGAATTTGTCTGTCGTCTCCACAAGGACAAAAAACGGGAATCAACACTGAAGACGAACCGCTGCCATTTTGAGTCACTCCACGACAGTCTGGCCTGACACTATTGCAGTCTTTGGTGATATTGACGTGGTGTTGTTGTCGTAACAGTCTGTGTGTGTGTAGTCCTGGTTGGTGCAGTCGTCTCCAAGTGGTACTGGCACTAACCGGATGACTCATGTAGGGCATTAGTGCTAGCTGAATGTCTGTTGGGACAATCAGGCAAAGCGTTAAGGCTCGTCCTTGCTTACGTCATCTGCATCTCTCATAAAGTCAAACCTACCCACCAAGTTAGAGTCCTGACAGTTGAATGCAATTATTTGTGCAAGAATTTTTTGATGGAGACTGTATTAAACACATGCATTAAAATCTCATAAAGCTGCGTAGGTTAAAGACAACGCTAGTAAGTAAGTTATAGGTTCAAAAGCATCCATTACAGGAAGCTAAGACTACCCTGTTCACCAACAGAGCTACTCCTGCATTCCCACAGCAGCAAAGGCACTTAGCCCACGGTTTAACACCCAGCGCCTGCTCGGATGGTCTATCGATAAACACTCCTCACCATCTACACTTCTGAAGATGATGGGCCTGTAGAAATCACAATACACCAGTGGCAACATTCCCATAAAAATCCGTCGAGACTCCACGCAGAAAAGCAAGCGTAATAGTCAAGCAATTGCTAAAATGCTAACAATGATGGCAGTAATAGTGATGGTTAATGTCAGACCTGCTGTGGTGTACAGTGCTAAAGTCAGCAATATAAAGTGCATGGTTGCTTTTTCCATTATTTTATTAGGATCTTGTGCAGCAGCTATATTTTTCCTGGGCCCACACAAAACCTAAGACATACTACGGATGAATTCAAATGTAAGCAGTCATTAACTGCCTCCGTATCACTCTCACCACAGAAGCAACAGATAACTGTGCTAAGTTATACTAATAATGAGGGGTATTGTTTGTCTCGAGGTGGTCTTGCAACAGACATCTGTGGACAACCATTAGAAATTTAGGGTTATGTGTAGGAAAGGGCAATTCAGTGTTTCATGAAGGCGGTGTTCAAAATTGGATGCAATGGTGAGCTTCTTGATATTGTCAGGTGAACAACAAGCCTGTGGCTAGCCCACTGAAGCAATGAAAGTTATCAAGTCCCACAAAAAAATTAAACATTTATGCAGAACACTTTACATGTTGTAAATATGAACAGTACCTCAGTACCTCATGCAAAGACAAAACGTTTGGTAACGCTTTCATTTGATGGTTGCCTTATCTATGAATACTTAAATTATCAAATTCTGATGATATATATATCGTCGCCGTCCGAAGAAAAACATGTATTTCTATTAATGTTGATATTTACTTTTATGCCTCATTTGATCACATTTGCTGCTCTTTACACTGTGTGGGAACATCATAAAGAATGGACCAACAGAAACAACCCAAAACTGTTTGGAAAGACGTCTTGGTTTGGAAAGGTTCCATTGACATCTATACAAATTACATGAGGTTTTTGGCCTCTCCTATAAATTTGTCATTTTGGAGATATGTGTTTTTCTTTGGACAAAGGCAATATGTATGTAAATACTCTCTACTGTAGGCTATATGTCTGTTTTAGCTGTTTACTTGAACATTGGGTTGCTATTCTCACTAACTGCACTGTACTACATATATTTCGGATTGCAAGTCCCTGCAGCGGGTAGTGAGGACGGCTGAGAAGATCATCGGTGTCTCTCTTCCCACCATCACGGACATTTACACTACACACTGCATCCGCAAAGCAACCAGCATCGTGGATGACCATACACACCCCTCACACACACTCTTCACCCTCCTCCCATCTGGAAAAAGGTACCGAAGCATCCGGGCCCTCACATCCAGACTCTTCAACAGCTTCTTTCCCCAAGCCATCAGACTCCTTAACAACCTGGTCTGGTCTGAACAAACAAACAAATTAGTGACTGAACTGAAAACACACACTCACACACACACACACACACACAGACACACAGACACACTCTCACACACCACCTTTTTCCTATTTCATAAAAAAAAAAAAAAAAAAAAAAAAAAACTGTCTACTGCTATTGTTCCACCAACTGGATAACCTTAGTACTGCTGCTAAATTCAAGTACAGTGTTTACAGTGTCTAATGTTTACATTTACACCAAATACGCACAACTGCACCTTACTGCTCCCACTACTTAGGGGCCGACTGCACTGTTTCCCCTCCCCTGTATTTATTGTTTGTCTTGTAAATGGTCGTGTGTATTTATAGTATATTGTCTTGCGCACTGGCACACGTGCACTTTATGTTGTATTGTATTGAGTAGTCTATTGTTCTATGTAGCACCTTGGTCCTGGAGGAATGTTATTTCGTTTCACTGTGTACTGTACACCACTGTATAGTTGAAATGACAAATAAAACTACTTGAACTTGAACCGTACTACATACGTACTAATACGACTGTATTACATATAGTACATTACACATCTTCGCTGTCCAAAGAAATACAAGTATCTCCAAAATGGCAACAGGAGAGGCCAAAAACATTGTTTTAACTTGTAAGTCAATGGAATAGACAGTCATGGCCCATTTCTCGCTGGTCTATTCATCATGAGATTCTCACTCAGTGTAAACAGCAGATGATGTGTTCAACTGATGCATAAAAGTAAAAATGGACAAAAATAGAGAGACATGTTTTTCATTGGACAGCGATAATATACTGTTTGCAACCACATTATAATCGCAACATCTTAATAATATTTCGTTATACTATATAACTCTGTACTACTATAAAAACAGTAGTTTAATTCCAGATGTAGAAAGATGTACGATTTTGCACTGTGATTAGTGTTAGTGATGTCTGTAGACAGAATGTGTAGTCTATTGATGACTACAGCTAGTGAAGTGACGTGTTTGTTGGGAGCATCTTCTTGGTAAAGGGATTACTTTGAAGTGGACCTCTAGTCATGTCCTCTTGTTATCTTGATGAATCAGGAGATGGAATGACAAGTAAACAGAGTAAGTGAACTAGCTAGGGTTTAGAAAACTGAACATATTACAATGAAGAATCTAGAAAATTAGTCAGTGAAGCATTACAAAATCAGATATTTGATATTAGAGTGCTATTCAGTGCCAGTACCGTCAGAGTTTTCAAATGGGCCTGGTACAGCCCATTGTAAAAGCTTAAAGGCATTAGATATTTTAAAACATGGTTCAAATATGAGAATGTGATCCATTCCATGCTTGTCTAAGCTGGTGTATGCTGTTCTGGGGCTGGTTCAGCATATCACCCAACCAGAACACAACACATGCTTTTTTTTTGCTAGGCCTAAATGAACTGTAGCCTTATCTCATATTTGTGTTAGCTAATATAGGCGGGTAGCCTGTCTCCCACTAGCTGTACTGTTTAGCATAGTAGAGTAGTGCATTGATTTTAGCAGTGACTGGCAGGCAGTATGTGAAGTTGTAACAGCAGTAAGCCTAATGATAACAGCAGCTAGTGGCGTGATGCTAGGATGCTAGTGGTGGGAGCGTCTCTGCAGGTTCTTACCCAGGTGAAGGGGAACTTTGAAGCGGCACTCTGATCTTCTCTTCCTGCTCTCCAGACGCTTTGTTCTGGCTAAGCAGGAGAGGGAAACACACAAACCATCTCAGCACACTTTTAAAATAATCATCACAAGGCAGAGAGAGAGAGAGACAGAGAGAGAGAGACCGGGACTGCATGTGTGTGGAAGAGACAAAGAGAGCGAGGAGAGAGATGCGGAGAGGGAGAGAAAGAGAGGGGAGATGGAGAACAGAAGGCTCAGAGAACAAGGTGAGAGTGTGTAAATTTTTCATCCTGGCTCTAGGATCAGGATGGCGAAGGATTGCGGGGCAGGATTAGCGGTTCTAAGCCCTAACAAGGGCTGCAGAGAGCGTGGCCGTGGTGCAGAGATACTGCAGGAGAGGCTCGGATCAAAAGGAGCTGGTTTTCATGACATTCACAACCCTGGCAGTAGCTAATTATGCAGGCCTGGATATCCCCCTCCCAAAAAAGGCCTTCTTTTACAGAGTTGAGAACAATGCAGACTTCTCCTTTCCCAAAGCTCCTGTCATCCTCACCATCCAAGGGAAAAAAAGACACATATAAGATACTACATTAAAATGAACAGTGCATTATTAGCGCATTCCTATCTCAGAGATTAAAACTAACAAAATATAAGTGCGTCTGCGGTTCCTATTTTTACCTGACAGTATTAGCTTAGTGTAGGACCTTTACTGAGCTCACACACACATAATCATGTTTTCAGAGTTTCCTAGGAACCTTCATATCCAAAATGTGTTCGAAATGGGACCCTGTTCATTAAATAGTGGATCGTTTTGCTGTGTTGTCCAAAAACATAGTGAGGAACATCCAGTCACTCTTACAATCTCACAGTAAGCTGCACCCAGAAGGAATCAACTGACAGGAAGGAAACTTAGTGGGTAGGTTTAACGTTGTGAGACATGTGAGGACGGGCCTTATTGATGTACCTGGTTGTCCCAACATCAGCAATTGCGGATATTCGGCGAGCAGTGATGCCCTCCATGAGTTATCCTGCTTGTGCCAGCCCCATTGGCTCAGGACTACATGCATGCATGTTTCGACAATTGCCCTTAACATCATGTCACCAGCGTATTTAGAACTGCGATGGTGACTCAGAATGTCAGAGTCTTGCTTTTGTCTTGGTGGAAATGACCAACGAACCTGTGTGTGGAGGCACCGTGGTCAGCACCAAAATGAACGGTTAGTTGTCACTCGTCACACATTTCTATAAACTATGAGCCCTTCATGAAATCAGTTTAGATCAAGCAACTGTGGAGCCTTTCTCCTTGTGTCTAGAGCCAAGCCAAAAGACCATGGCATAACCTGAACTGCTGGCCAGGTAAGAGGATTCACTGGATCTTGCACAGGAGCCTTTGATGCCAGGTACACTGACCTAAAGAACGGGCTCTCTGTACTAGCGTAGGCAACAGGCGGCCTCACACCTGCTTATTACAACCAATACAACAAGTCAGGTATGTTTACAAAGAACTGCTAACTGAAAAACTTATCATGGTACTCTACAGAGTGACCATCCAGGCACCAGCTGATTCCAGTCTAATGGGTAGTCGTCCAGTAACGACTATCTCTCTCATGCTCGGTTCTCTTTTGCACAGTCGTGCAGCTGCTGGCTGTTGACGTTGATGTTCTTTCGGCAAGCGGCTTTCAGCTGGAGAAGGAGAAGCACTTGAAACGCTATTATGCCTGTAGTGGGCCCCGGCGCGCGCCAGTGGCAAAGCCGCGATGCGTCAGTGCGACCGTAAGGCTTCCCCCCGCTCAGGAGACAGATTGCTTGTCACTACACGACTTTGCATCTTCGCCTGATGATGATAATAACAGCCATTCCTCCGAGTGGCGGCAAACAGAGGGGGTTGGAGGGGGGTGGAGGGTGGAGAGAGAGAAAAGACAGAAAGGGGAGAAGAGACGGGGATCTCTTAAGTAGAAGTATTTGTTGTCACTCGCGGCAATCAAAACAGAGATTTGGACTTGAGAAGGAGAGCAGAAGATGAATGCGCCTGGGATAGATTCACAGCTCCGGGACGGTTTGTTTGATTGTTTCGTGGCTTCGCAGCAGACATTGGCTTTAAATTTGGGCACTGAGAGTGCTCATGATGGTTGGCCCTTGGCAGGGGTAAATTGGCGGCCTCTGTGATTGGCTGTAATCAGAGGCAGAGGCTGAGAATTGTGACATTTAAGAAAGCGGTATTGTGCACTGGGATTTTCAATCAATTAAATTCTCAGCAGATCACACAAGGTCACTGCTTCTAAAGACCTTTTGGTGAAATGCAATGAAAGTAATTTTTGTACACTTAACACTATTTTATAATTGCCCTCTTGGTGTTGGTGTGAAGCCCTAGCTGAGAAGTTGCTACATACAGGGGTTGGACAATGAAACTGAAACTGGTTTTAGACCACAGTCATTTATTAGTATGGTGTAGGGCCTCCTTTTGCGGCCAATACAGCGTCAGTTCGTCTTGGGAATGACATATACTGCGTCCTGCACAGTGGTCAGAGGGATTTTAAGCCATTCTTCTTGCAGGATAGTGGCCAGGTCACTACGTGATGCTGGTGGAGGTTCATCCTTCTTGGTGGTATGCTGACATTACCCTGGATGCCGTGGCTCTTGATACATCACAAAGACTTGCTGTCTTGGTCACAGATGCACCAGCAAGACGTGCACCAACAGTCTGTCCTCTTTTGAACTCTGGTATGTCACCCATAATGTTGTGTGCATTGTAATATTTTGAGCAGGTCTGTGCTCTTACCTGCTAACTGAACCTTCACACTCTGCTCTTACTGGTGCAATGTGCAATTAATGAAGATTGGCCACCAGGCTGGTCCAATTTAGCCATGAGACCTCCCACACTAAAATGACAGGTGTTTCAGTTTCATTGTCCAAACCCTGTACTTGAAGGTTCAACCTGCTGGTGTTCTCTGTTGATGCACAATTTATTTAGCTCTACAAGAATAACCAGTTTCTGGCCACCTGCACTCTTAACTTCGCAGTGACAATGGCATAACAAAACCCATTCATGCCGCCATACAGTCATACCAACATTACACCTACCAGTTACTATATCGGTGTCTACCATCTGGTCAACAGCCTTCTCGTGATCAGAGTGCCCAATTAGGTGGCTTACCGATGTACTACAGTCTACAGCAGGGGTGCCAAATTTTATTTCCAAATGACCAGTGGGGCTTTCAACTTGCTTTCAAACAGCTGATTTTAAAGACTGAGACCAGCTGAACTAAAATCGGCACTCCGTCTTGTGTGGAACGAAAACCTACACTAACCAGGACCAGACACCACTGATCTACACCAAACACAGAGGTACCAGTTCCTATACATAGTAGTTTGTTGAACCTCCTTTGACATTCAGTCATGGAATCCACTAGAAGAGAGACATGTTGGGTGACGACACACATTGTGTATCATCATACTTTCAGCACACATACCAGTACACAACTGTACATTTACTAATCTGCATGATTTATGACTCACACCATAGTCATGTGACATATGACATGCATGTGATATATGACATGCCATAATTTACACTGCATTTTATCAGATCCATTTAAGATAGAGGTGCACTATATAGTCTATAGAAGTGTTTTTCTGCATTATTTGTTGCCCCATGCATCAGTGGTCAGGAACAGGTATTATTTGGGTGGTGAATCTTTCTCAGCACTGCGGTGTCCCGGCCATCGTACTGGATTACACCCCGACAAGTCAGTGTTAGTTTGACCACTGAAGACATACTACAGGACGACCCACACAAACTGTGCAGCAGAAAATTAGCAATTACCCTGAATAGCAACGGATCAGCAACGTAGACAGTAGATAGTGTTTATATGAACACTGCTGTCCGGGTCGTCTTATGCCAAAACAATTCTAACATTATGATGTAGTGTCCCTAATGCAGTGCTCAGTATGATCAGGCCACCAAATTCTATATAGAACTCAGTACAATTGTCCTTGTGAGGATCTAAGATGTTTTAGATTATTTTAGAAAGGCCTGGCGAGCTATAATCCAGAGGAGTGTTACAAATTGACAATTTGAAGCCTTGACCCTTCAACTACACAATAAAAAAAAAGCTCCTACAGAAGTGTGCAATGTTTCTGTCCATCCCTCCAATGTGATATGACAGTTCTATGCTGTGGGTATGAAAGGATGTGTAGCTGTCAAGATGCCCTCATTGGGAGAAGGAAAAAAATAGATGAACATCTGCACATAAAACAATGAAGCTCCAGGTGTTCAAAAATTAATGGACTTGATGGTGGATCTGGACCTCAGTTTTGTAAGTGTGGAAGAATGCCCCTGCAGATTGATTTTAAAAACAGAAAGCCCAGTCAAAAGGAATGTGTGGACATTGTTAATGCTATTGATATTTAATTGGTAAGTGTAGTTAAATCCCACACCCTGCACTGGCTGTCAATTCAGATATCTTAAAATCTGATTCACAGGTTGCTGACCCTTTGGTAGATCTTTGTGTGTGTGTGTGTGTAGGTGTGTGTAGGTGTGTAGATGTGTGTGTGTGTGTGTGTGTGTGTGATTTACCCCCTATGAGAGTGTGTCCCTCACAGTCACCTTTCTAAGACAGAAATAATTAGAGATGGCATGCCGGGGAGCGACCAGGGGGGAGTGGTAGCCCTCCTCCAGCGTGTGGACATGTCCTTGAGATGTCTTTATTATGGACGTCATCTCTCTCTCTCTCTCTCTCTCTCTCTCTCTCTCTCTCTCTCTCTCTCTCTCTCTCTCTCTCTCTCTCTACCTTTTTCACTCTCTCTCTCTCTCATAGACACACACACAAGCACACTCATACACACTATCGCAAGCAGAAGCAGCTTACCAGTAGAGTCAGCACTGCAGGACAGGACCACTTCTTCCCTCCTGTCGCCCTCCTTCCCTCTTCTTTCTTCTTTATCTCCCTCTTCTTAAGGTGTTCTCTGCAGGCCCCATGGGGTCAGGCAGCCGGAGGAGAGGGGGGCGGTGGGGCGGAGCCACTGAGAGGCAAAAAGGGCACTCGACTTGAAGGCGGGAGAGATAATTCGCCACACTGTTTAAGGTTACACCGCGCATTTGCATTTCAAAAGCGTCGTGGCCATGTTGCCACGGCACCCCCCCCCCGGGGACGCGGACTGGCCCGTGGCGTGTCACAGAATGTCAGCGGGCGCTGGGGCCTTGATGAAATTAATAGAGCGGCCCATGATTGATAATACCCCTCATCTGCCATGCTTTCCCCTGTCTCTCAGAGGGGACTCTCTCTCTCTCTGTCTGTCTCTCTGTCTCTCGCTCAGGTACCCTTTCACCTCTTCTCACCTTCCATAGCCTGTTTTGAATCGTCTGTCATTTATGAGGCCTTGCAGAAGAGCGCTACTCCAGCATGTTTATGTATAGGCCTTAGGTATGTTATGCTGCCTATGATAATGTCCAGCATTTTAAAAGCTGTTGTAAAACCCATTTGAACCCAGTGTGTCACAGTGAGGAGGGCATGTTGGATGAGGGAAGAGCAAAAGGACTCCAATGCAGTTCAGTATTAATGCAATGGTCAGGATCCCCACACGACCACCATATTGCAGGTATTATTTGGGTGGTGGATCATACTAGTATTAGTGTGCATTACACAGCTTTGCAATTATATGAAATTCTCTAAAATTCTTGATGAAAGGACCAATAGAAATGCTTCAGGATCAGACTGAGGGCTAGGTTTTGGCTTATAGTTAAAGTTTTGGGTTAAGACAGTGGGTTGGTTTGGTTGGTGTAGCTCAGCGGATAACACCACTACCCGCCAAGTAGCCACCACCACACGTGGGAGGCTGGGGTTCGAATCCTGGGCTCAGTGACTATGCTGTGCTACACCAATAAGAGTCTGTGGGCAAGACTCCTAACACTACATTGGCCTGCTTGTAAAATGATTAACCTTGTTAATAATGTAAATGGTTAGGAGATGACAGTTACCAGTAATGGTGGATCTTATGCTGTATTAGCGGCCATGTCCTATTATAACCATTCTTAGCATCTTCCATGAAATGTTTATCTCATGGTTATGTCAGGGTTCAATCACTATCCCTTAAAAATAATTCCTTTATGCTGATTTTCTATCTACTGGGGTCTACCGAGTAGACGCTTCTTGTACTGTACATCTATTTTCACCCTCCATCTTAAATGCTTTGTTAGACCTCTTAATGCTCCATCTCTAAATGAGTAGTGATAGTGTGGACAGCTTATCCACTATATTCTGACTTGTCAACGGACAGTGGTATCCTGCTGCAACTTTCGAGCCATTGTTTGAACTAGAGTCCAAACCTGAAAGTTGGTAGTGCCGGTCTACCTTCATAAGCTAGACTTGAGCAGGACGTTTCAGAGTGGTAGGTTTTTACTGTTTTAGATTTCTGTGTTGTGTGAGGATGTGCCAGTAAGGATTGTGTTACGAGATTAGCTTTTACCCTAGAGCTGTCAAACTGGTCACACCAGCAGCGCCTAACAGAAAATGACTACACCACTAAAGACTGCTACTGATTTCTAGTTCCACTACCTCACAAGTTTGCACACTGTTTGCACCCACTTTAATTCAAACCTGTATACTTGAACATCCAGCTGTGTTTGTTTTTGTTTATATTTTGTTCTTATTTATCTATATTTATTTATCTATACTGAACATCTGTACAAAGCAATTTGGCTGTTACCTGAACATTAAGCTGCTATTCTCCCATCTGCACTTTGCGCTTTATATATCTATACTGTTTACAACCACATACATACTGATACTGCTCTTATTTTTTGCACATACTGTACTGTTTGCACACATATATGTGTATTTGTCTTTGCACTACACTATATATATATATATATATATATATATATATATATATATATATATATATATATATATATATATATATATATATATATATATATATATATATATATATATATATATATATATATATATATATATATATATAGATGTATATATATGAGTCACAGGAACATATTTCTGAACTAAAAAAAGACATGGCATATAATCGATCTGAACTGGAGCCTGATTTAATTACAAGATATAGCGTCGGGCAGCAGCTTGTATTTATACTAAACATTAGCGCTTATAGCTTATAGCCTTTTTAATTTTACTTCTAACAGCTTCTTCAGTAGGAGGACCCTTCGTCTTTCATCTCTCATAAATAATGAAAAATAATAATAATGCTAAATAAAACCAAATTAGTCAATATTTAAATTATTGTAGATGAAAAGAGGAATGGTAGACCTAAAAAACGTTTAAATATATTACCCGCGCTGAAATAATTATCTCTCGTTTATCGGCAGGCATATTAAGTGACTGTAGTTATCCTTAAATAAAAATAATATTAGCTGTACATGAATAAATAAATATCTGTAATTTAGGATCTAAAATAATAGAATCATAATAAAATAAACGTCTTCGGTCTGTTTTTCCTTCACCGCAAACAGCCGCTATGTCTAAACTGAAAGTCAGCTCACTTGTTTGAAGCAGTGTTCGACTAAATGACGAGCAGTTTAATTTGTTCGGATTCTCTTCTTCAAAAGCTCCTCCAGACTTTCTCTGAGACATCGCTCCACCCGGGTTTTTTAGCTTCGCGGCTTTCTTAGTGGTGAACCGCCAACGCACGTCGTCATGTGGATTTAATTTTTAAGCAAGCATGCGTCATAGCCCAACTAGACCTTTAATATATATTTATTATTCCCCCTTTAATAATTATTAAAATGTCTTTGTACATTCTTAAAGTTCTTGTGTATTTTTGTAAGCTTTAGTCTGTTTTACGGGGAAAAAAAAGGTCACTGTTGTCAGTCGACTTGAAGGGTCTCAGTCGACTTAAAGGGTCACCGACTGACGATTCGAATCGTTGACTTCTAGAGGGCAGCCCTAATATATATATATATATATATATATATATATATATTCTTCAACTGCACTGAAGAAGGGGCCTGACTGCATTTCCCTATACTGTACAGCCCTGTATTGGTATAATGACAATAAAGTTGAATTGAATTGAATTGAATTGAATTGAGATGATTTTGAGATGATGTCACCTCGTAACAGAGAAAAGGGTTGTAATTTTAACCAAGCATTTTAGGCATGTGATTGAATTGTTTTCTGTGGAAAGAGTTTCTTGCCATAATGTGTCCTTTGGGCTTTTAGCTTTGCAGGGGAGAAACCTGAAAAAGCACTTTAAGATCCCAAGTCCATTAGAAACTACTATCGGAAGAATACAAGTTAATGCAAGAGTAGGTTGGTATGAGATTTGTCTCTGTGATAGTAACAGTTAGTCCTTACTGTTTAGGCTCACATCTCATGAAGGACAGCATGAGTGATGATAGGTCAGGAAAGTGGAGAAGGAGCGATGGTAAGGAAGAGAGAAAGAGAGAGATGCTGATAGAGCGGCGGTTCAGTCAGAGAGGCTGTCAGTGATGCAGTGATAAAGCTCTGGTGATGGGAGGGGTGAGACAGTGAGGGAGGAGGAAGGAGCAGCAGTAGCAGCAGCAGTAGACGATGAAGCTTTAACACACACTAATGGATGTTGTGATCCAGGAGCAGTGGTCAGAGGGTCACTTTATCCAACTACCCCCTCGCTCTCTCGCTAAATCATGACAGCTGTCCCCCGCCTTCCCTGCTCGTTCCCTACAAAAGACCACAACAGTTACCAGCTAGAGATTTACTGAAGAAAATGAATGGCGTGCGTTTATCCTCAATTGACCTATCCATGCTCTGCCCAGAGATATGTTCTTTCGAGGTTGGATGAGCTTTACAGAACACCAAACAGTCATTCAACTGAGTAAGACTTCGACTTATACAAACTAAATATGCTTGTTTAAAGTGTTAGGTCTAAATGATTTATTCAGCATGCATGTGAAGAGTCATACTAGCAGGATAGTTTGGGTTTTGTTTTCTTTTGTAATATATTAAACCTGCATGTGGCTTATGCAATACGGTGATGTAAGTGGTGGCAACATATTTTTGTTTTCCATTTTTGCTTGATTGTGACGTTATGGTGAAATTCCAGCTGTATTTCACTATATATTGTATTCATAATTCAATTGTTAAGATGTATACAAAGCCATTCAGAGCAGTTTGATGTGAAACGTTCCTTTCTAGTGAACGTTACAGGATCAGAACTGTTTAATGATGTTATATAGCACTCATCATCAAAAATAGTTGCACCAAGAAGTGTTGGATTGCAATGCTTTTCAGAAGGAATAAAACATGATAATACATTTAGATGGAGACATACAGAAGAATCGCCTCTCTGTGTGGTGTCAGGCCGCCATGTTTGCTAATGCATTGTTACAGACGTCTTGGCATGGAGTTGTAGAGGTTCCTAATGTCCTGTGATAATCCATCTCATGCATCTTATTTTCTCACACAGTTCCTGCAGATTTTGGAGTAGAGAGTGTGGAGGTGGAGTGACACCAGACATTCTGGATGTATGATTCTTGACACAGGCTGTTTGTATTGCTGCTGACCATGCTTGTCACTAAAGATGACCTGCTGCCATTGTGAGTCAGTCCATGACAGTCTGGCACAACACCATTCTAGTCTTTGGTGACATTGTCGTGGTGTTATGGGCAGTAGTTGTAATTGTCCCGTGTGCAGGTAATCCTGTGTTGTGCAGCTGTTTGCCAGTGGTGCCGGCACTAACAGGATGACTCATGAAGGGCATGGCAGCATGCTGAATGTTTGGAATTGTGGCTGTTGGGTCAGTCATGCACAGAGATATGACTCGTTGTTGCTTACGTCACATGCACGGCCTTTGAGAAGAACATTCTGGGAGTAAACAAAAAACAACTTTCCATTGAGTATATTAGTAGACCATGCATGTAATATTCTCAGAATGCTTTAAAAAAAATCTAGCTGGAATGTCTGAAATTCTATGAAATGGTTGCAAAGATGCTGCCTGCTGCTCAAGACATTGTTTCAGTAGTAGTGAGATTTATTACAAACACGATTCAACAATATTGGTTTAATCTATGATATCATAAATGCTTAAAAGAGTGTTAATGAGTAATTGGTAACTGGTTGCTTTAAAATTAACTTTATAAACACTAACTTTATAAAAAAAAAGTTCTTTGTACAGTGCATGTATCAAAGCTAGTTTTAAATTACTGACAAAACCTTTCATCGTGACTTTTTAGTCCAGTTTGTTTCATTAGGGGACAGAATTAGGCTAGAACTCTGCCTCACTCAGTTAAACAGTGTGAAATCTCCAAAAAGGTTCTAAAGTCTGGACTAATCTATAAATCAAGCAATTGCCGCATTGTTAACGAACTGATCCCAGATCAAAATTATTGTGGCCCTGGTCTGGCCCACATCACCCATTTTCATCTGGCCCACATACTGCATAGATTAACGGCACCTGGGAGGTCCGCTTCTGGTTGTAAGATGTGGAGAACATGCGTGTCAGAATAAGGCCACATGTCAGTCAAACGTGAAGCACACAACGAGGTCTAATCTGGGCCAGAAGCTGCCCACAAGATGTGGGCCATATCTAGAACCCATTTGCTACATATCCATTTTAGGATGGTAAAATTATTCTGACTCAAATCTGGCCCACATCCCCTGACATTTTTTATTTGCCACACTGGCATGCATTGAAAGCACTTGGGCAATCTGCTCACTCCTGAGTCCTCCATTATCCTCCATTCTCCGTCCTCCGATCCTAATGAATCAACATTCCAACACACAGTTCTGATGGTTGTCTCCAAATGCTAACAAACCTGAGAGCAATATCACTTGGCTGAGTGGTTGAAGTAGAGAAGTACAGAGAACTTTGCATGTATATTTAATGGAGTGAATCTGCTGAATTTCCACTGGTATCAAAATCCACATTAGCTGTTCTAAAAATGTTAATCAAAGACAAAAGGATACACCTGTGGTGGCATAGAGGTGCTGTGGGTAGCAAGTTGGTAGTATGAGGTGCCTAGGTTTGATTCCTGACCGGGCATCCGAGGTTCTTTCGGTCTGGAGTTTGCATGTTCTTCCCATAGTCCATAGGTGTGAGGGTGTGTGCTGGTCTGGTGAGCTTTCTAGGGTGTTTCCTGCCTTCCACCCAGTTGGCACCAGGAGTGGTTCCATCACCCACCACGACCCAAAAGGAGACAATGAGTCTGGAAGAAGCAGGCCAGTGGCGTGCCCCCTCACCTGTAATCCAAAAGCAATCTAAACTAATAAGCCCACATGTTGATTTTGCGTTTCAATCTTATTAGGTGGAATAGAATCGTCTGGCTTTACCGCAATTGCTACTAAACAGTGTTTGGTGAGCAGAGCATGGATAGGTTAGTTGACTTTGGATGTTCTTAGCCATCACTGGAAGCTTGGCCAGTCGTGCAGTGGCCACAGTCAACTAGCTCCTTGTTTTCCATACTAATCTCAACTACAGCTAATAAGCACGTGTTATTTTCCTTTCTCTTGCTCAGTGGCCTGAAAGATGAAATGAGAAGGGGTCCTTCATTCTTTTTGTCGGTTCGTTTTTTTTTTTTTTCTGTTTCCTTCGCTCATTCACTCATCTATACTGGCCATTATCCCAGTTTATTGAAGGCGCTGAGATAAAGACAGAGAGAAGAAGAGAGAGAGAGAGAAGAGGGGAGAAAAAAAAGAACAAGAGGAAAAGGAACAATACAAAAAAGGCACAGGGGCGAACGGCGTTTGAATCAATTACATCCTAAAGAAGTTTTCATTTGCATTCCTATCTGCTCAGAAGCTCAGCAAAATGCCAGCTGCCTTTGTCCGGTGTCTGGCTATTTTTAGGTGGGTCTCTCTTTTTTTTTGTCTTTTTTTTCTGATAATTGTGTAGGAAATATCAAATTTGCATAGAGTGATTATTGTTGATTGTTTATCTAGCCGTCAGAAAGGCTCAATATTCTGAGGCTGACAGGTTGTCAAGCACTTAAAACTCATTTATTTGTCGAAATTTGCATGTAATTTGGTGTTAATGAGGGGGTGGCGCTGGACACGATTAAAGCCCGGTTCTAAAGGAAGAGGCAGAGAAACCTGGCTGTCATCTCCATGCACACATTTACAAGCACATGGACCCCCCCATCCTCCACCCCCCAACACCATCCTTACCTGTTTGATAGGACAATGGAAGCAAGCGTGAGCAATTGAACGCAAACCAAACACACAGTTGTTTATTGTCATTGTTATTCAAATCAGAGCGGCTTGTCGGCTCGGCGCTTAAATTAATAAAGAAGTGTAGAGGACAGTCCTCTCCCCTTTGAAAGTGTGATTAATTAGATTTTTATTAACAAACAGAGAGCAGATGACACCCCTGCCACACGTGGACGCGAGTGGCCTGTCCCAGCGGGCCGCCGTCCTTGTTTGTTGTCGTTTATCGGCATTGTCTTTCATTATCTCTCCTCTCAACTAATCTTTCATCTGCTCGCTCGACAAACTCGCCATGCGAATTAGTAAACATCACTTCAGGGTGAGCATGAAACACAAGCGAAACTTTTATCACATAAGGCACGACACTCTTCTAAGAGAACGTGTGTATGTGTGCACGTATGCATGCTCTTTGTGGGCACCAAATGTCCCTGGGGTGATGGAGAACCCTTTGACAACATATTGTGAACATATTAGCACATATTTTTGCTATGTTAATACATATTAATGTTGCAAGTGATTCCAAATTTAGTCTGCTTTCCAACAGTACTGTATTTATAACAAAAAATTTCACCTTGCATATTTAAACTGGTAATAACTACAGGTTCCTGCAGATGGCGCTGCACAAGGACGAATTGGCTATAAATACTTGTGAGGTGTGACGGGATTCATAGACAGAGATAGGAAATGAAATAAAGAAGCAGATGTTTAGTTAGGATTTTTAGATCATTTCAAAAATTTTAAATGCTCACTTGAAAAAGTTCAGGAAACACCCTAGATATTTCACTGTAGCATCGACACTTCGATGTTCTAACTCTAGATAAAGGTTCCCTGGGTAGATCATTTGAAGACAGGTACCCAATAAAAGGAAAAGCAAACCCAACAGTAGCTAAAGCTTTTAGCATGTGACCATACAAATAGAAGCACAACAAGAGTTAAGATTGGTGTTGCTCTTGGCGAGTAATGGGGTGCGGTGTTTGCTATAGTACAGCAGCATTTAGCCACTGTAATGTAGAAGTCAATGTTAATATGCATGAATACCACCCACGTGAGAGAAACATGGTGGTGCGGTGGGTAGCGCTGTTGTCTTATAGTAAGAAGGGCTTGGGTTTGATTCCCAGCTGAGGTGTCTGGGGTCCTCTATGTCTGTGTGGGTTTCCTCCCACAGTCCAAAGACACGCTTCCTGGTATAATTGGAGATGCTAAATTTCCGCTGGTTGTAAATGTGTATGTCTGTGTTTCTGCCTGGCAACCTGTCCAGAGTGTTTCCTGCCTTCTGCCATTTGATCATGGGGATAGGCTCCAGTGACCCCCATGACCCAGAAGGATAAAAGAGACAAATTTGAGTGAATGAAGTATGCTTGAATTTTCTCACTAGAAATAAACTTGGAAACTTCACAAAGAACACTTTTAAGCTGTCTTTTCTTTTCTCCCTTCTTGTTCAAGCATACTGCATTATTCTAGTCCTTTTGTTGGCGGGGAAGCAGACGTAGTCTCTATTGCAATTCATGAAAGATTTAATGGCTTTAAACATTAAGCACTTTGACCCCAGACCATCTTTGGTAAGAGACTGAAGCGCAGCCCCTTCTTTAAAAGCTAAAAGCTCACTAGGCTAGCATGCTCGCTAATCCCAAATGAACCGTTCTGGAAGATATCCCTACACAATACCTCCTGCTACAAATTCAATCGCCAACCCCAGAGGTCAAACGCCAGCTCATCTTCTGCAGCTTCTCCAGCTGTGGGTCCACCTGCGGATGAGCCACAGCTTCTGTGACAGGCCGGCTAAGGATTAGGAGAGGCTAATAGCTCCCAGAGCGGCCGGTTAAAAGCCTGGGTCACGGTTTTAAAGAGAACCTGCGCACTAGCCGGCCTTAACAGCAAACTCCTGAGAGCTTTCAAAGACAGTTAAAGGGAGATGATCACCAGTCTGCTGCTAACTGCTCTAATGCAGGTGCACAGAAAGAGAGAAAGAGAGCGCATGAAAGAGAGAAAGGTGTTTCACTGATGAAGAGGCTCTTTAGCACTGCCTCTTTAGCACAGATAAGCTACAATTCAGCCAGAGCTAGCACTCTCCACTCAAGCTCTCAACAGCTGTGCATTAACTGTACCATTGGTGACACTCCTTCCAAAGGCACCTTGGTTGGGTAGACGCCACCTAGCTATATTCAACGGACAGCTAACACTCATGCCATATAGAACTTGAATATTTTGTGTATAGGTTGTGTTGCAATATCATTAACCTCACAGGAGCTTATTAAAATTTAGCAATAATCACAAAATCAGCTAATAATAAGTTATCGGCGCTTTAAGCTGAGGGTGGTAAATTATTAGGCAGCACATTTGATGTGATCAGTGACATCATTCAAAACAATTTTTCTTTTTTAAATAATTCAATTTTTTTTTCTTTGCTAACTTACACAAAAAGAAAAAATGTCATACACTGAGGCAAATTATGACAATTTCTACAATTTGACACATCAAATTACGAAATGCGTCAACTTTCTCGATCTGGACAAATACTATGCAGTTATACTGAGCAGAAGTCAATCAGGTTAATACAATGTGGTGCAATAACTGGTTGTGTCATGCCCATAGTCACATGGTGGGATTTAAGACTGAAATTTTTTTGTGTAAAGTTGGAATTAATGGAAATAACTAGGTGGTCCTTTGCAGGCAGGAAGCATGATCTCCTAAAGCCCCCTTTGTTCTTGCTTGGCGTTTGTTCCCCTGTCGGTATTTTGTCTCCTTGTCCGTTAGTTGTGTCTCCCTGCTGGTTGAGTGTCTCCATGTTGGTTGTTTGTCTCCCAGTCAGTTGCTTTTGTCTATGTCAGTTGGTTTTTGGTAGCTTGTGTTTTGGTCATCGTAGTGTTTGGCTTTTGTTTCATCTTGTTTGTTAGTCATTAAAACTTGCATTTGCATCCCGTCTCCACGTCCTGTCTCCGTGTAACAACCACATTACATGATTTCAATGTCATTTTATGTAAATATAATTGAGTACTACTTTGAATTTGCCATGATCAATTGGATAAGAGAAAAATTCATGTTATGGGTGCATACGGTGGGTGGGGAGAGGGGTTTATGTTATGCAGACTCCCACACTAAAATTATTGAGTCATGAGGTGGGGCGATCAAACCTATTCCGGTGTTCACTGAGCAGAAGTTCAGGAAGCACCCTGGACAGGCCCCCAGCGCAGTGCAGTGCAATTTTGGTGACTGATGCTGTTACTAAAAGTCGAATCAAATCTTGACCTTAACTGCCCCTAATAATCAGACATATAAACACCATGTCACACGATGTAGACATTGCATTCATTCATTGTTAAATGCTGTTTTGGGAAATTTCTGTCAGTCCATTCTTTATGAAATTTTCACACAATATAAACAACAGCTGCTGAGTTCCAAAGACGCATAAAAGTTCAAATCAATAACAAATGGAGATACAGTGGTGCCGCAGTATTCTACAGCAAGTGTTTCCAGTTTAATGACAAGAAGAAACACCTTCTGATGATGCATTATGCTTACATTACATCTAAAAGCATAAATGCCACAATATTCTAGAAACAATGTGAATAAATAATATGAATATGTTGGACGTTTGTGCCTCTATTCCCAATTTTAGTTGATATTATTATTATTCATATTTCAGATTTTCCTTTTTGGAAGATGAGGTATAGAATAAGCGTCCAAGCTATGATTAAGCTACTGCTTCATAGGAGGGTAATACAAGGTTCAGGACACCTTCACATTCTGTCGCAGCAGGTGCAAATTAAAAGTGAGACCATACTGTAGAGTTCAAAGTGACAGTTGTATTGACTTTAAACATCCCGTGTTTGCATCCTTGTTATTGTTCAGTTTTTAAAGAATTAGGTCATGAAATGGTACAAATACACTCATTATCAAAAAAATTAAAAAGTTCCACAAATAGTTGCACTCAGAAGGAATCAACTGACAGGAATGAAACTTGGTAGGTAGGTTTGACATTAGGTTTGAGACATACAAATGATTTATGTTTAATTCTTGGTCACATATCTGACCCAACAGTCACATTCTGTGAGCAGTGATGCCCAGCACTAACAGTCTGCCATTGGTAGACAGCTGCACAATACAGGACCACATGCACTAAGACCATTACAATGACTGCTCTTAACGCCACGTCAACATCGCCAACGACTGCAATGGTGTCATGCCAGACTGTCATGGAGAGAATGGCAGCAGATCATCTTCAGTGATGAGTCCCGCTTTTGTCTTGTTACGTGTGAAGGCACGTGAATGTGTCCAGAAGGCCTGGCGTAACCCACCTCCAACCATACTGCAGAATCTGCAGGAGCTGGGTGAGAATATTCAAGCTACATGGGCTGGAATATCACAGGACGCCATTAGTAACCTCTACAACCCCATGCTGAAACATCTGGCATGTTGCATTAACAAACATGGGGCCCGGCGCCATACTGAGAGACACCTCTTCTGTATGTGTAGCTCAATAAATATTTCCCAGATCAGTCTGAACTTATCATTTATTGTCCCTGGTAACCTTTATCTTCCTTTCAAATAGCATTGCAGTCTGACACTTCCTTCCGTGTGCAGCTTTTTTTTTTTTTTTTGACTGTAAGTGTACACACCATTTGCCTGGGAAAACCCTGGCTCAGAGTTGGTGTTCAACATTGTTGTACCTTTAGAGGGTAGTTTTACTTTGTGTGTAGCCTGATGAAGGAAAAATGTACCAGCACCGTACCTTTTTATCTGATCACGTATGCTGAGACCCCAAATGACCACTGGCTTTGTACTACACTTTATGCTCGAAATGAGTTTTCAGATGTTCTACCTGGACTCCCTCTCTCTTCCTCTCTCCATACACCCAACATCCCTTTCCCCTCTGAGGTGTTTTTTGGCAGAAATAAACCAGTGTAATGGCTTTGCTTTGCTGCTAATCTTGTCATAAGGAGGTGCAGTCCTGGGAGGATAGCTCCGTGCCTGTGATATCCTAATTTAAACATCAAAGATTCCATCATTAAGATGCCAGCGTCTAGTTCCACTTTTCGGGCGGAATTATTCTATCTCTTCCCACAACCTGTAATGCGAGCGGACTGTTCTGTCACCGGAGTCTCGCCGGACCTGATGTTTGTGCACTTGAGGAAGAAAGAAATATCATCATTAGTGCGTTCTCTGGCGCCAGACAAAGCTGTGACTTTATTTGGCTCTGGCGCTTTGATAATGCCTGTCATTCGGAGCTGGTGCGCTTTCAGACGCAGACTGATGTCTGAGGAAGATCCAGCCAGCATCGTGACAGCTTGAGTATCGCTTCACCTCTTCGGAGGCTGTGGGGCTGTGAAAGCTAGCAGCCGCACGCGGGCGTTAAGAAGCGTCACTCCACCTGGAGATGTTGACGGGGTGGAGGGGGGGTTCTAATGAGAGAGTAGCCAGACCACCTTTTCATATGAATTATAATAAGCCTGTAAGGTCTGCAATTTCAATTTCACAGTTTTTCATAACAACATCACACTATGACTGTTTCAGACATGATGTAAGTTTGCATTCCAAGTATGCATTCATTTCACCATAGCGTGACCAGTCTATTCAAAATAATCAAAACAAATTACATACATTTGAGTTAACTGTAAAAGTTGTAAAAATAGTTGAACCCAGAAAGAATTAACCAACAGTAATGAAACAGTGGGTAGGTTTGACATTGTGAGACATTCCAATGATTCCAATTTCATGATTGACTGTGCAAGGGCAGGCTCTATTGCTGTACCTGAATGGCCTAACAGCCATGATTGCAGACATTCAGAGCCATCCTATTAGTGCCAGCAACAGTAGCATGTGGACGCACGACGCAGGACTACAACATCACCAAGGACTACAATGGTATTGTGCTAGACTGTCATGGAGCAACCCAGATTGCCTCTAAGGCTTCCTGACATTCAACATAAACAGGTTCCACAGTGTAATTTCTCTTGCAACTCACTTGAAACCCAGACATATTTTCTAATAAACAAAACAAAAAAGAATTATTGACCGATTGAAAAGTAGACCCCACCCCCCCACACTTTTTTTGTTAACATTGGACTCTCTACTGAACCAGGATAACAAACCTTTTCTGAAGCTAATGGTTCTGCAACCAACTGTGTTAATCAGCTAGATAACGGCAACAACTGTTTAAATGGTGCCTTGTGCCAGTGTATATTCTTCTTCATTAGCCTGCTGTTATCATGATCTAGGTAACACAAATCTTTCTCCTCTTATGGTGCACCCTAATTTTACAGAGAGCTCTGATTCAGTTGGGATAAAATGAGCTTCTGGGACAGAGTAAGCAAGATATCAAGTACTTTTCAAGGACTTACATATGCTCATCAGATAAAAAACCCAAGATCGATAACCCTTAGATAGAAATACGGGTTAAATATATGCATTGTCTCCAAACATTTGCATTTTACAGTATGCATCTAGCTGCAGGAAAGTTTCCCCATCCCAGCCCAAAATGTTTTTGATTACAGTATCGCCAGCAGGTGGGGAAAACAATATTAACCCATAATAGTAGTGCCCAATCCTAATCCTGAAGGTCTACCACCATGCAGAGTTTAGCTCCACCCCTAATCTACCACACCTAGCGTACATAATGATGGATTTTAAGACCCTCTGAATGTACTGCCAGACATGTTAGATCTAAACTCTCCAGGGTGGTAGATCTCCAGGACCGGTATTGGGCACCATCAACTTATCATTTCCCCCTAACTCATTTCACCTCGTCAAAACCCTATTGTCTAGTGCAGTGTTTCGAAGGCATGGTTCTGAAGGCATCCTGCCTTACACATTTTAGTGGACTCCCTGCTTTACACCCCACCCTGCAGGTCTGAAAGGTCTTGTTAATGAGCTAAAACGTTGAATCAGGTGTGTTGGGGAAATCACTAAAATGTGAAGGGCAGGGTTCCAGGCAACATTGGTCTGGAGAACTTAAGATTTCCCAAATCATGTTGACTATATTTTAGCTTTACTTTATCATTACATCATCAGTAACACATATGAATTCCATCTGCTTTTGCCGTGTCTTTCTTTCCTAATACTTCCACACATATTCTGTTGTCATGTGTAAAAGATATGGTGGTACATAGAGGTTTTTTCCACAATATGTTAAACTCAGAAACTACAGTTTAAATAAATGAATTTAGATACCAGTTAAGATGTTAAGCTATTATTATTTTAAAAAATCTATGTTATTTGATCAGGGGTGTTCAGACTTTTACACGTTTGTACATGCTTGCAAAGTTCTTCTTAAGGCATTAGACATTACTCCCTCTAGGCTGGCCCGCTCATGTGAGCTTTGTGAAATAGTGTGGGCATTTTTATATGGGTGGAGAGATGTCTGAATCAATGTTGTCGGATGGTTTACAATACACTTTCTAAAACCTGCGAATGAGACCATAGATGACTGAATCAAAATCCGTTTTCAGTCGTAGTGTTTAGCGTTCCTATAGACTTTAATAGACTTCCTATAGATTTGTGAATGAAGGAATGCTTTACTATTTGTGTTGCTTGTCACTGAAGGCCTTTTTGCATCCATATCAAATCCTTTGGAAATATTCTAGTATCAAATCTTAGAGAAGTAGGTGGCTTTGCCACAGAAACAGTTTGGAAATACTGGACTAAATCTCTGACTGTAAAGCAAAAATACAAAGGGTGGTTGAAAGAGGCAGTGGAAAAGAAGTGTTTAGACAAGAAAAGACTAGGTTTTTGGTTGATGTATGATTTATTCATTGTTGTTTTTGTCTGGATATTTTTTTCTCCTATCCACGCTAAAGGACAGGATACTTTGAACTGGAGTACAAAGCAATATATATTTGGGTCACACTTTTTTTTTCACGGATCTTCTTCCAGAGGAGAATATTTTGTAATTTTTTTTCCCAGCGCGCATTTTCCCGCCTTCTTCAGAGAGCTCGTCTGCCGGCTGGGTCGGTTTCTTCTTCCTCTCCTCCATGTTTGTCCTTGAAGTGAAGAGCAGCAGGGTGTCCTGATGTGGGGTGGGTGGTGGTGGGGTATGGGGTTTGTGAGGGTGGTAGGGGAGGAGTGGGGGCAGAAGGACTCCGAGCTAAATAATGGATGATTTCTTATTGAAATAAAGCTTGGGCGAGAACAGCACAGGCAGGCATGTCATTACCAAGGAAACCGAGCTGAATGCCTAATCCAGAACTTTACGGAGTCAAACACAGACGGGCCTTCTGCCCCTGTGGCCTCAGAACCCACCGACTCCTGCTATTGTTCTAGTCGTTCTCATAGCTACACCCTTCACACAGCATATCACACCTGTGTCCAGGGGCCTAGAACAACTAAGATTGTAGACAATACCAAAAATATAATCACTGTTATATTACAGTTGTAGCTTGCCTGTGTGAATACCATAAAGTGTTAAAAGGACATAAGTGGACCAAAAAACAAAAGTTGAAAGAATTATTTCCTTCTCCTGTTATGTAGATTTCTCAGTTGGTATGTCTTAGAGTTCATCCTTGCAACCTGAAAGGATCTGTTAGCTAATTAGTTATTATATATTGACTATATCATAGTAATTATATAGCAGTTATATAGTTGTTACTAGATAATAATCAAGTCAAGCAATTTTGTTTGCCATCCCTCAATATAACTTGAATAAATTTGAATAAAATGTTCTTCAGGCCAATAGCACATATACTGGAATACTGATGCTGAAATGCAACAGTCCAACATAAACAAGTTCAGGATATACAGTAAATACATCAGATAATAAAATACAGAACATAAACTATACCAGATAGGACAGCAAAACAATAATAAAAAAATACAATTATGGTCAGCTGTCTTCCAATACACCAGTCTTGCACCAGTTTTGATTTCTTCTTATAGTTCCTATTTATGATGTTTACTTTTTATTGGTTCAGTAATTTGTTTAAAAACTTACAGCTTGTACAACAGAAAGACATACACATAGATAGATAGATAGATAGATAGATAGATAGATAGATAGATAGATTACAACCTGCTCACCCCAGTGTGCCACCATCTACAGGAGCCTGAAGTTGTTCCCACCATAAAAGAAACAAGGTGACTAATTACTTGTCTGGTGAGCTTATGTTAACTATTAAAACTCTGTATGGGTCTGTTTGTGGCTGACATTGACTTATTATTCTCACGGTTAACTGACAAATTTGTTTCATAGCAGTTAGCAAACAGTTATAGCAATAATAGTAATTATACAGTAGTTACTAGATAATACCTATAATAAAACAGTCTTGTTATTACACAATAGTGTTTTAAATTGTAGTGTTAATTGTAAGATCAGAAATTGCCTCTAGGTGTGAGTGAACCTATATGCCTGTCTGTCTGTTGCCTGTGATGTATTGGTGGCCTGTCCAGGATGTTTTCTGCCCTATGCCCACTGAATGCTGGGATAGGCTCCAGCATCTGCTGGAACCCAGATAGATTAAGCAGTATAGAAGGTGAGGTGAGTGGGTGTTTCTGATTGTTTACTATTTACTGCTTGGGACACTGTACCATTTTGTATTATTATGTAATGCAACCAGAAATAAGCATATCATATCTTCATATCAGATTGACTTTCTTACTTGATCTTATTTATACAGTGGTCAAGTCCATTTTCATCAGGGATGTTTGGTTTCCGTAACCAAACAAGGTCTCATTACAGCCTCAGGGAAAAAAAAAAACATTTTGCATATTACAGGAGTGGTGAGCGCAAAACTTTCCTCTGCATTTTCACCAGACTCATTAGCACTGGGAGGAAACTCTTGCGGCCCTTTGCCAGCAGGGTGAAAAAGGAGGTGAGGAGTGGCGCCCCGACAGAGAGCTGCATACTTGGCTGCTACGGCAGCATTTCACTGGCTTCTCGTGCTGATGAGGCCAGCAACTCATACATTTTCACCCCTGCGCCTTCCTCACACTAAACCAGAGTCACGGAGTCGAGTAGGGTGTCAGAGGTAAGAGTGAGATGTGCTTGGATGCAACGTGTCGATGGATCTTTAAAGCCATTGACAGTCAGCGCTAATGATATTGCTGGAAGTTTCACGTCTTAGGAATCGATATTGGCGGGATTGTTTGTTTACAAGTCCACCAAGTTTGTGGAAATGGAAATTTTTGGGAATGCTTGCACCATTAGTGTTAAACAACCCATGCATGCATGTTTAGCTGTTTTCACTGATTCTTGGAGGTTGCGAAAGTGAGAAATGCTAGACATTCATTATGGAAGAGTCAAAAAGAGGAAGGAAGTGTGGAGTGTCCTTGCTAGGGGCTTAGATAAAGACCACATTGGTCCGCAATACTGGTGTTAAGGGACCACTGTTTCTCTCCTATTACACAATATTTTCAGTCAGAAATTTGGTCATTCTGGAGTCGTCAAAGTAAAGAAGCAGACAGTGTCCTATCTGCCTCAGAGGAGCATGCTGGTAGTTAACAGGTGTTATAATCAGGTGTTAACAATCCAGTGCATCCATGTTCAGCTTTATTTAGCTATTTATGTGAGCTACACACTGAGAAATACCAGATACAGTAATCTGTAAATACCATATTCATTGACAAAATTAATTGACAAAATGGCTGAGAAATGTCTCAGCTGTCAATGATTATTGGTAAGCTGTTACTAGGTCCTTAAAGAATAGTCATACATGCTACTGGCCCAAAAGACCACTTACCACTCTAGATTCCATGTTCCCACAGAGTTTACTAGCTACTGACAAAATTAGCGATGAGTAACCTAAAGAAGAGTTGCACAAATAGTACCACCCAGAAGGAATCATTCGACAGAAATGAAGCTTGGTGGGTAGGATTGACATTGTGGGACATGCAAATTATTCAAGTTTCATGCTCAGCTGATGTAAGCAAGGATGGGTCTTATCACTGTAACTGACTGACTCAAAAGCCACAATTAAAAACAATCAGTGAGCAGTTATGGCCTTTATCCTGTTGGTACCAGCACCATTGTCAGACGACTACATGATGCAGGGCTACATGTAGCCTGTTACGACGACTGCCCTTAACACATCAATGACACCAAAGAATGTAATGTTGGTGAACTTGTGTCCAGCCTTATTCAGTCCTTTTGTTGGGCTGTTAAATAAGTTGTTGGTCATTCTAGAATAATTGAAGCTATGTTAAGGAACCCATGTACCTACCTTTATTCCACTATATCAGAGACCTGCAGAGTGCCAAAGTTGTTCATTATAGATGAACTGAAAAGAAGAAGCAACTAGTGTCCTTGCTGCTGGCTTGGAAGACTTTACTGACACAACTAGAGTCCAAGAACTCTCCATATCCAATTTTGCCAAATTGGAAAAGTCACAAAGTTATTGACAACTGCGAAATGCCAAACTTGGTCATTAGGCAGTAGTTGACACATGGAAGCCCAGAGTGTGCTTACTAATGACTCAGAAGACCTTGTCGGCAAAACTGACAGTGAAGGACCTGTGGAAGCACACGGAGCTTAATGCTGTGGAGTTGTGGAGTGAGAAATGCCAAACATGGGCATTGCGGAATAGTAAAAACGAAGAAGCACTGAGTGTCCTTGCTACTGGCTTGGAGGACTCTGTACTGGTCAAGCATATGGTTATGATAATCAATGCCAGAAGTGAAAGAGAAAAATAAACACAGGCAAAGTAAACGCAGGGGCAGCTAAGGGCTGGAGGCCACTTCTGTTCTGGGGAGGCACTTAGAGAGAGTGGCTGATCTTATCGCTGAGCCAGCGAAGCAGCCACGTTGAGCTAGACTAAATCTCATGGACCCAGCATAGAGCCCTGCAGAACTTTTCCACAGAACGATCCCTGGCTCTCATGTCCATTTGGTGCCACCAGTGCATTTTTGCCTTTGTGTGTTGTGGGATGACTGTAGGTTAGTCCACAACCCAAAATCCTGAGAAGTGCCTTGTAATTAATGCTAAGCAATTGTGGATTCATTGGATTTCATGAAATCTTACAAACAGCTATAACCACTACTTATAAACCACTACCAATAAACCTCAGCCATACTATTATGTGGAATGAGAATAAAGTGGATGTCCTCGTGTTATTATCAGTTTAAATAGTTAAGATGTAGGGGGCTGTTTCAAAAATCTATCATGTATTGTGTATAAAGCATCTACACAGTGAATCAGCAGTCAAATGTTAATGAAATCCCAAAGAGTGGTAGATACTCCTACAGCGGTTTGCTTCAGCAACCGTAGGAGTTAATTCAGCACTGGAAAATATTGCGTAAGAGATTTGCAATTATAAAAACAACACTTAGCCATTTATCGTCCCAGAAAGGCCTGATCAAGCCAGTAGCTGAAAATGTTCTCTCCTAGAGAAGCGTTAGAGACTTATTGACCACTGTTTTATTGACCACACTCCATTTGGTCCTAAAACAAGGGAAAGAAATGATAAATACCTCAGCAAAAGTGACGATTCATCAGACCAGACTTCAACTATCCAGTTTTTGAGAGCATGTGTCCACTGTAGCCTTGGTTTTCACTTCTCGGCTAACAGAAGTGGAACTGGATGTGGTCTTCTCCTGTTGTGTATTCTGATATGCTTTACTGCTCACTACAATTGTACATTGCACTTATCTGAGTTACCATAGTCTTTCTGTCAGCTCAAACTAGTTTAGCCATTCTCCATTGACCTCTCTCTTCAACAACGCATTTCCATCCGCACAACTGCCGCTCACTGGATGCTTTTCTTATTGCATTATTTTGAGTAAATTCTAGAGGCTGTTGTGTGTGAAAATCCCAAGAGATCAGCCGTTAGAAAAATGCAGTCAGGACTGGCATACTTCCCTTCACTGCAGGGCCTTTGGCACCAAGAATCATCCCATGGTCAGAAACACTGGGATCACATTTTTCTCATGGTTGGTGTTAACTTTACCTAAGCTGCTGACCCATACCTATTATGACCCATCATAACGTCGCTGTCCAATGAAAAACATGTATCTCCATTTTTGTTGATTTTTACTTTTATGCATCCTTTAATCATACAAGCTGTTGTTTACATAGTGTGAAAATTTAATGATGAATGAACCAACAGAAATGGCCCAAACCTGCTCGGAAAGACGTCTGGTTCCATTGACTTACATTAAAATCAGATTAGGTTTTTGCCCTCTCCTGTAAAGTTACCATTTTGGAGATACTTGTTTTTCTTTGGACAGCGACGGTAGGTAAAAGTGCATAGATGTTCCCAACATAGTGCTCAGGCAGTGTGGAGAAAATGCTTATTTATTTCGAGATATTACACTCATCATCAAAAGAATATCTGTATAAATATAGCTGCACCCAGAAGGAATCAACCAACATGAAGGACACTTGGTGGGTAGGTATGACATCATAAGACAAATAATTCAAGTTTCCTTCTTGGCTGCACATGTGATGTACGGGTGTTATCACTGCACCTGACTGAACCATGATTGCGGACATTGAGTGAGCAGTGATGCCCTCCATTAGTCGGCCTGTTAGTGTCAGCACCTTTGGTAGACGGCTGCACAACACAGAACTAGATGCACCAGACTGTTACGACAACTGCCCTTAACACCATGCCAACATCGTCGCAATGGTGTTGTACTCAGAATAGCAATGGATCATCTTCAGTGATAAGTCCTGCATTTGTCTTGATGGAGGCCACCAACAAATGGATGAGTGGAGACTCCTCTATAAGTTTTTTTCCAGCTATGGAATTTTGAAATTGCCACAAGACATTAAGCCTTGTCCCAACAGTGATGATGCATGGAGTTGATGATATATGGCTGAGGCTGTATATGGTGAAATAGTTGTACATAGAAGGTGCTGGGCTAATTGCCTACTCTGTGTCTGTTTGTGTATGTGTGTGTGTGCACGTGAGGGGTTGAGGCGCGGCACAGACGCACTGTAAGCTGTGTTAATAAGCGGCTGGGGCGAGAGGCTTTGGGGAAGCTCCCTGTGGTGCGGGCCTGTAAGGGAGATAAGCGAGGCGCGTTGTTGTCTCACAAAAATCAACAAAGGGAAACATGTGATGGGAGATTTGCGCGTCCCCAGCGAAAAAGCTGTTTTCACGGAGCCGCAGTGTTTAGCCGCATTAGAAATCATTAAGACCCTGCAATGAAGGGGAGTGTGCCAGTCCAGACTGCATCAGTTTACTGCGTCTCTAATGCACACACACACACACACAGGCCCTGTAATCCAGCCCCAAAAGAAGAGAAAAGAAAAGCACTGGCTATACCAACTCCCTTCCTTGATACGGGAATCTTTAAAGCAGCCTTATGTTATGAGCAGCCAGCCCCTCTTGCGTGCTTGTATGTGTTTGCTTGTTTGTTCAGCTTACATCCCCCCTCTGTTAATCTGTGTCCCCCCGCGTCTGATGCACTGGGGAGATAAGCGCGTCTCGTTCGGGCCGTGGCCCAGCAGGTGTGTGTGGATAAATGGCCGCAGCGTCCTGCAGGATGCTCGGGGACACATACGCACACACGCACGCTTAGGCACACACACCCACAGCTCCGATAATGGAGTGCATGCAGACTTCACAGGCTCTGTGGGCAGCCCTGGGGGGCGAGTGTCCTTACAGGCCAATGATAGTAAAAGAGAGAGGGAGAGAAAGTGCCCACACTGCTACAAGATGCAGAGAGACAGGGAAAGAAAAGAAGACAGAGGAGGGGAGAGGGAGAGAGAGCAGTCAAAGATACACAGAGAGAGTATGTGAAGGAAAAGAAAGGGTGAGAGAGACAAAGAAAGACAGTAATACACATATGACAAAGCTGTGAGAGCTACAGAGGGATAGAGAGACAGAAAGAAAGTCTGAAAGTGAGACGTCAAGTGTGAATAAAGAGAATGACAGAGAGACAGATAGAAAGAGCGAAGTCAGAAAACGAGAAACCAGTCCAGGAGAGAAACAAAGGGGAATCAGAGTGACAAAGAGAGAGAGAGAGAGTAGCATCTTCCAGCAGTGGACAGCCGAAATCTCTTTCTCTCTAATGGATGAACAGGGCTGGAGGGGCCAGCAGCAGGAGGCTGGGGAGTCATTAGAGAGTCGTCCCGTGCTGGGGGCTCTCAGGACCTCCGGCCTGGTCATGCTAAACAGCCAAACTGCGTGTTCAGAGGGGAGCTGGCGTGAGTCGCCGCATTGGGATTCCCCCCACAGAACGCCATCATTTGTCTCTGGTCATCAGCAGCAGCCTCCCGGCTCCATTAAGCACTGATATATGAGAGAGGCTTACACACAGCCATCTTCTCCCCCTGTGGCCCCCGCTTTCTTGACATGAGCTGAGGCCAAACAACAATGACACGGCTTTCCCTTACTCTGCTACTTGTTACGCTTCAAACTGAGTGTTCTGTGTTGCCTCGCAGTCCCCCATTCTCTGTAGCTATACATAAACAGTCACTGCTCATTTAACATAACCATGTTATATTCCTTAGAATGAAACAGACTGTTGTTCAGAGAGCTGTCAGTGGGAAGGTTGTGACATCACAACCACAGTGGATTGGAGTGGAGTGATATATATATATATATATATATATATATATATATATATATATATATATATATATATATATATATATATATATATATATATATATAAAATACACATATAAAGAAAAAAAAGAAATAACTCAGAATGAAATAAATGAGAAGGAGACAGGAGACATGGCAGCAATACCTACAGAGAGGGAGAACAAGAGATCATGGTGATCTCACGGAAAGAAATAAGGGAGAGAATGAGAAGTCAAAGTTACAGGGAAAGAAAGAGAAGGGGTGAGGAAGGGAAAGACAGAGGTCAGAGTGATAGTGAGGGAGACAGGCTGAGAGAGAGAAAGAGTTTAGTCATAAGTAAGCAAGAGAAAGAAAGTGAGAGAGAAGGAGAAAGAACAAAGTCTGAACAAAGCAAGGAAAATGAGAAATCATGGCTCCAGAGAGAGAGAGAGAGAGAGAGAGAGAGTGAGAGAGAGAGAGAGAGAGAGAGAGAGAGAGAGAGAGAGAGAGAGAGAGAGAAAGAGAGAAAGTAAGGAAAGAGAAAGAGTGAGGTCAGAGTGATAGTGAGGGAGACAGGCCAAAAAACAGAGGGGGAGTGAGAGAGAGAAGGGGAGAGGGAGATCAGTGAGAACTAAGGAGAGAGAGAAAGTGATACAGAAAAATAAAGAAAGAAGTTAGAAAACAAGAAAAAACCAGGGAAAGAAAAGTCATAGCTACAGGGAGGGGGGAGAGAGTAGTCAATACTACAGAGAGGGAGAGCAAGAAGTCACAGTGACAGGGTGAAAGACAGCAACAAAGAGAGGGTAGTCAGAACTAGGGAGAGAGAAAGTAAGAGATAAAAATCAAGAAAGCAGTTAGAGAGAGAGAGAGAGAGAAAGAGAGAGAGAGAGAGAGAGAGAGAGAGAGAAAAGAGAAAGAGAGAGGTGGTGACATCACAACCATGGTGAACACAGTGGACGGTAAATTCTACTTGCATGTACTTTATCAAACTCTCCGGTTTCTAACAGTACCGGCTCTTTAAAGCGTTTTTGCTGCAAAGATAAAAAAGTGAGTCCTGCCTTCTCCATCACTCCGCTGAGTTTTTAACTATATACTCTCAGATTTTTCCTAGCTTCAGGCGCTGCATCAAAGTACAGTAAAACATCAAAACGCAGGGATGGAGCCAAAGTCACCTGGTGTCGGTAACCAAAAGGCTTTGACTTCCTTTCATCAGATGCGTGTGTAAGCTGGGAAAGAGTGTGATACAGCATCAGTGGAGCCGCCGTGACTGACGTGTGGGTTAGATGCATCTGGGTTTCTGAAAGCGCCCAGTTGCTGCTGGTGCAGGACTTGATTTGAGAGTTGCCTGGGATTCCATTCCCCTGATTATAAAAAAATCATCCCCTGTATCACCCACTTTTACCTGTGTGGATTAATGCTGTTAGGTGACATCACTCATCAATTGAGCCCTGCTATATAACACTGACATAACCATGTCATAACAAGTCATAGTCAATGTCATATGTTATTTATGCCATTGTGCCATAATGTTTGATGAGAGCATGTGTCACTAGCTAACTCTAATTAGTGGCCATGACATCAACACCTGTTATGACAGCTAGGTAGCATTGCACTATTATGCACTTATTTGTCACATGACCTCTGTGTGCTGAGATTGAGAACGGTTATGGAAAAGAAGTGTCATTGTTTCGAAGTGAGTCAAAGAAAGTGTGTTTACTGTTTAGGTTGTCGTCCTGTCCTATTAATCGATGATGGGATGTTCTTGGACAACATCAAGTTTGTGGCTGTCAAGTAAAGGCGAGGTTATAGCAAGGCCATCAACGTTACAAGCAAAACGGGCACAGAGCTTCTGTAGACATGAGGCATAGGCTTCATAGTGACTCACTAAAAAAAAAGGATAGTTATTAGAGCTTGAATATGTGCACATACAAAGCATCTATATGACGAGATAAAAGCTTAACATTGTTTGCTCCTCTTTACTGTTAACACTATGTCAGTGTCGCCTAAGACTGCAATGGTGTTGTGCCAGACTAACAGGGAGTGACTCAGAATGGCAGCCGGTCATCATGACAAGTCCTGGTTTTGTCTTGGTGGAGACCACCAACGAATCTGTGTGTGGAGGCACCATGGTTAGCACCAAGACGCACAGTTTGAGGTCACGCATCACGTTTCTAGAACGCCTGGTGTAACTCCACCACCAACCCAAACGCAAAATCTGCAGGAACTGTGTGAGAATATTCAAGGTGCATGGGATGGATTATCACAGAACACCATTAGGAACCTTTACAACTCCATCCCGAGACGTTTGGCATGTTGCATTAGCAAACATAGCGGCCTGACCCCATACTGCCAGACACTACTTCAGTATGTGTAGCTCACTAAATATTGCCCATATCAGTCTAAACATGCCATTATTTATTCTTCCTGGTAATCTTTACCTTCCTTCCTTATAGCATTGCATCCAGACACTTCCTTCTTAGTGCAGCTATTCGTCTGACGATTAGTATACTGTATATTCTGTATTTTATGTCTGTACAGCTGTTCAGTGCTGTGTCAGCTAGTCATGTACTGGTTAGCATTTTTGAGTTGTGATCAAAATGAGCTAAAATTGCCACTATTGACAGTGGTGTCAGTTTGGGTGAAGTAGACTGACTGAATGCTACATTTAGAAACTTTAGCAGTGTATTAGACGGACATCAAAGCGTTCTATTTCCTAAAAAGCAAATGGAAAAATTCCATTATGAAAGCATAAAGCAGATCGGATAAAACATGAGCTCTGTCCTTCAACCACTGCTCACGCACATGTTACTCTCCAAGTCCCAAGACTGACTGCGCGTGAACATGTGTGTGATTACGCTCTGTGTGTGTGTGTGTGTGTGTGTGTTACCAACACTCTCGCCCCTCGCTTTCATCACCTCCTCAGATGGCTGCCTGGTCTCACACCTCTGTTTCGGCCATTTCTCTCCTCCCTCATCGCTGCCTTATCTCCTGTTCTCGACACTGCTGTTAGTCAGCATGAGGAAGCCCAATCTGGCCAGGCGTCTTTCCCTGCCTTTAGCTCTTTCTCTCTCTTTCGCTTTCTCTCTCCCTCTCTCGCCCCTCCTCTGCCTTTGGTGTTGTACACGGCTTTTCCTGTACCATGTCCCTGGAGCGGCGCCAATCATCGACACTCAACAAGGCTGTCAAACTCAATTGTGCAGATACGGCTGCTGAAAGCTGGCATGACAAGCGCCTCAGTCAGAGAGAAACCGCCGCCCTACACACTTTTTTTCACTCTGTTCTCCTGGCGACTACGGCCTGGACTGGACCGCTAGGCCTCTTTTTTTTTTTTACTTCATTAGAGCTTCATATGGATTACAGCAGTGTGCGTACTGGTACATACTGGAACTAAATATCCTTATGCAATATAATCCTCCTCTAATAGTGAATAGGCCCTTGTTTCTAGTCTTCTATGTAGTGACGAGACCTATGGTGCTAAATCAGGGGTTCTCAGCATTTTTCACCTCAAGTTCCACTAGCATCATGGGAAAGCATGATGGCCCCACAGGTAAAAAAGCTCCTTTGCTTATATAGCTCATCTGTGGGAAATGTTCAACAGTAATCTGTCACTTAACTTTAAATATTGGGCTAATGGACTTATATCCAAAACCAGGTGGAATGGAGCCAAGAGGAAGTCTGCTAATTTTTCAAATCCTGCATAATTAAATCATTAACAGGTAAACTGGGTCACTGTGAGTGGTTTGATGTAAAACACTGTATTGTAAAGAAACTCTACAGTGGTGATGATGGCAAGCAGGGGTCATGAAGTCTGCAACACATATATATGCATTTTATTTACTATCCAAAACCACCGGTGAGCCCTCAAGAGTCTTCTGAGGTTTTATATCCAGTGTTGGTGATGGTAAAATAGTGATGATGAAGAACATGTTTATTGGGGGATGGTTTGTGTTATAACACCCTGCAGTCATTAATGTATTTGAAAAAATTTAGGCCAACAAAGAAAAAAAAAAATGCACCCACCAATGTATTTATACCCATTTCATGCCGTAACTTTCTGTGACGTAGCTTTGAGAGACTTGTCGGATGTCTAGTTCCCATCACCACCACTATGAAGACATATATAGTGAAGACAGTATGTTTTGACAGGTAACGTTTGCTAATAATTTTTTTCCTTTACTTACATATAACCAGTTGTTGAAATTCCCGCTAAGTGGATTGTTACTAAAATGTTTTTTTGTAGCCATCATAGCTCAAACAATTATTTTTTTCTTTGAGGGTCTCACGCCAGACGAAGTCTGATTGATGCACGCTGAGCTAAAATCAAGGCTGGGTTTATTTAACAGGTTGACAGTCAGGCTCAAATACAGAATCTGAGCAAACATAGTACAAGGGAAAGGCAAAGTCATATACGAAGAGGCAGGCAGAAGTCAAACCAAATAAGCAATCAGAACAGAGAACCAATAACAGAGGGCAGAAGAAGAGAAGGGGCAAACCAGAGATCAAAAGGAGTCAGAAAACTAGAAAGTCAGAATCAGTATGACTAGAATAGAACGCTTGGTAAGGCAACGGGGGTTGGCAATACTTTGCAATGGGTGCATGTGAACCAGGAGCAAACAGACTAAACGAGATACAGCTGAAAATAATTCATACTCTGGTAATGATGAGCGAGGAAACAGGGCGTGATAGGGCAATGACGGACATGTGACTATGACATTATCAGGTATTGGGTTCTGGGAGTTGGCATATTAATATTTTTTATCATTTGTCCATCATTTGAAAAGATTCTTATTGTTACATTAATTATATTGGATTTGTTTAAAAATGTAATGGCAAACGTCATGTTATAATGGACGACACTGGTCTCTGGTGGATATATGAATGGGGAAGCTGTAGAGATCTCAACACACCATATGCTTGCAGAGAATGTTTCAGAAAGCCTACAGAATGAAGGGATTAAATAAAGGCAGAAAAATAAATTCATATCTATGCATTGTAACATTTACGGCATTTAGCTGATGCTCTTATCCAGAGCGACTTACAAGCGTAATCATATTGCAGAGAGGCCAATGTAGTGTTAGGAGTCTTGCCCAAGGACTCTGCTTGGTGTAGCACAGCATAGTCACCCAGACCGGGATTCGAACCCCAGTCTCCCACATGTGGTGGTGGTTCTCTGGTGGGTAGCAGTGTTATCAACCACCATTGCTGTTCAACTGAGGTGTCATAGAATTGAATTTGACATAGCTCAGACCTCTCTTCAAATTCACCAACAACAGAACAGATTTTAGTTTTTGAGAATATTTTTGATGGACATTAGGGCTGATAACTGACTGGTTGGTCGGGTGATGATATAAATCGATGCTAAAGTTGGATTTATTCTTTTTTCTGTGATGACCAATAAATCACTAAAATTTTGTGAATTATTATAATCTGTAGCATCTCCAATGTCTCTTTGAACAGGGGCTTTTAGGTGAGCTAACTAGCAGTGTCTTTATTTTTTGCAAATCAACAAAAAACTAATGTGCTAGCTTTTTTCACACCGCCGCTGAAAATTCAGGATTATGCTCTAGACTTGTCATGGGAGCTCACTGCTAGACCCAACGTGTTATCACCAAGCCTGTTTCTCGTTCTGTTTGTTTATCTCTGTTTTTGTTTTAGGTGTTTTTCATGTAGTTCTTTCCACATATGCCTCATTAGTCCTTAGAAGTGATCCATGTGCCAAAATGAAATACCTATTTTGCCAGGGATGTTGAAACTATGGAGTGAATGGACATTTGACCCACCTCTTTTTTAAAGTACTGGGGTGACAACCCTCAATAGCAAGAACGATATCTACATCTATAAAGAGTAAAATATTAAAACAGGTAGACATTACAGCTCTTATGTGCACTCCCAAAACATAGTGTGGTGTTGCATGGACTAATGAATTAGCTCTTTAAAGCAGACCTCAAATGGGAGGAAACTTTGCACAAGCAAACAGACTGAGCTAAATCGAAAGGTCAAAAGGCCCTCACCAAATACATTGGATCTGAAAGGGTATAGCAATGTAGCAGGAAGACAGTCAAACTGACATGTAGTAGATTTAAAGAGTGTAGTCACACACTGTGTTGCTGTAAAGCATTTCCACTGGATTGTTGAACTGCAGCTGTTCTCACTAAGCCTAGGAAGGTATTACTGTTTGGGAAATGTATTGGCTCACACCTGCAATAGAGATTTGGATTCTGTCAAGAAGTTTGACTCTCTCTTTCTCTGTTCTCATTGGTCAGCACTCTGGCAGATTTTGTTTCTTGATGTTGTAAGCATTATGAAGTAAATCAATAAGCTGTGTGTCATCACCCTAGCACTTTAAAAAGTGGTCAATCAAATGCCTGTTCGCTCAATAGTTTGGTGGCCCTGGTTGTAATTGTAATTTTGTGCCTCGTAATTGCAGTTCACAGCTGCAGTTTAAGCACCGTATAACTGAAACTTTTGAAGATTGGAAGTAGGGCTGCAAGATATTGGAAAAAATAGTTATTCACTATATAATATAATTATAATAATAATAATATACTGCAACATGGCAAAACATATTCAGGAATTTTCTTGAACATTGAACCTTAAATTGAACATTAAAACCTAGAAAACATTATTTTTTGTAATATGATTGAGGTGAAACTAATAATAATAATAATAATAATAATAATAATAATAATAATAATTCAGTAAATTCCAGTAGACTCCAGACTCCAATACTAGGTCACTCATTTATCCATTACTCTGGTGATTTGCAATGCACCACCATACACTTTAAATATTGTCCTCCTTCAAACTGTACACCTTATAGAAGGTTAGTTATTTTTTGCCTTTTGTGTCTTTCTGGCAAAAATGACTTTTTAATATTTTTCTGATTAGGAACCACGTTTTCTGGAACTATAATGCTCTATGTGAGAGCACACTCAGAGGAGATCAGAAGGAAAAGTGGGGTGAAGGATAACGTTGCAAAGTGTGGAAAGAACAAGCTCAGATGGGCAGGATATGCCGGTAATAGCTGGACCTGAGCAGTTGTCAAATGGTATCAGCACGGGGGCAAAAGGCCATTAGGAAGGCCTCCACGGAGATGGAAGGCAAGATGCAAGTATATGGATAATGCTCTATAATCAGTTTCAGTGCACCAAATGCAAAAGCAGGTCAGCACTGTAACTACTCTTCCCTGTATATCTGAGGACGAACTGTGTAAGCTATTCGCATTTAATTTGCCCTACGGTGTGAGGATTGTGTATGTGCCTACCGTGAGGACGATGCTGAAACGATATATTGTGCAGCCCTAATTTGAATTCATATCATAAGACATAACCGAGTATCTAAACCTCTACCTCCGTAAAGCTAGCTACATTTTCATATCGCTCAAGCCCTGCTAGACAAACAGGCAGCCTCTCTGTTTCTCACACAGTGCCTACAGACAAAAGAACGCAGCATGTTTGTTCTGTGCATCATTCTGAACTGGACATCCTTCGACGGATGGGGTTTGTTTCTCTTTCTCCCTCTCTCACTGATGAATCACTCCTGCCTTTGTTTCTTTCTTCTTCTCGCAGGAAATCACATTAAGTGGAGCGCTCTGCTTTGGCTCGTGCCCGGTCCTGCCTTAATGGCAGCAATTTGGACGGCGAAGAGACAAGGAGAAGAAGAATAGGGGAGAAGAAAAAAACGGCCTTGCAACACTAATTCCGCCCAACACAAACACCCTGCACCGTCGCACCGCATCCATTCGCATTCAAATCTTACCCACAAGCTAAATATAAAAATGTAGAGATCTGTGTGCTATTTTATTTTGCGGCGGCGGGGTTCCTGGGTGTCTGCTCCTACTCCGCACCGCGGCCTCCTACACGCCGGCTTCACTGACATGCCATATATTTATCTCATTCAAAGGCAAAGAGCGGAGGGGGGTGGGCGACACGGAGGAAAAACTGTAGATCCGGACCAAAATAGGAAAGCTAGAGACAGGGACCGAGAGGAGTGTGAACAGCAGAAATAGACTCTAATGAGGTTACAGTTATGGCTGTATCAGCGAGGTCTGTGCAACAAACTCATAAGCACACATGGCGTTAGCATGTAGCTACAGTTACATGCTGAAGGTGGGTGTAAGTCATGCATATTATGCATACATATTTTATATTGAGTTCATGCGAGTTGAGATTCAAATCATCATGGAGTTGTTAATTTAAGCAAGGTTATGTGCTTTACCTTAGTCGTGTAGGCCTGTATGTTCAACATACCCAAGTTTTACAAGCAATACAAACAATCACGCCAAAGGAATATTAAGGAATATATATTATTCTCATTACTGCCACAGAACTTTTCTATTCATGATCTGTATGCTGTTACACTCATCACCAAAAGTACAGCTGCCTCCAGAAGGAAGCTATTGCAGTGTCTCTCAGTATGGCATCAGGCCGCCATGTTTGCCAATGCAACATGCCAGACGTCTCGGCATGGAGTTGTAGAAGGTTCTGATGGTGTCCTGTGATAATCCATCCCATGCAACTTTCTCACCCAGTTCATGCAGATTGTGTAGTAGGGGTGAAGGTGGAGTGACGTGTGGCCTTCTGGCCTTCTGGACGTGTGACGCAGGACAGCGTCCTGTTCATCTAGGCACTGACCAAAATGGACTTGTCACTGAAGATGGCCTGCTGTCACTCTGAGTCACTCCATGACAGTCTAACACAACACCATTGCGGTCTTTGATGATGTTGGTGTGGTGTTCAGAGGAGTCATTGTAATGGTCAACGTGCATGTAGTCCTGGGTCGTGCCGCCGTCTGCAAATGGTGCTGGCAACACGATGACTCATGGAGGACATCACTGCTCGTTGAATATTTTCATCTGTCACTGTTGGGTCTCTCAGGTTCAGCGATAAGGCCCATTCTTACCTTGCTGACCTCACGTGTGGCCGAGTGTGAAGTTTTATTCCTGTTGATGAGTTGCCTCTGGGTGCAACTATATTTTGTGCAACTACATTTTTGTCAGGGTATTTTAAAGCTAACTATCAGCCTAACCGCTGTGGTATCGCATGCGGTGGCTGAGGAGTTGTTATGCTGGTTATGCTGTTATCCCAGGTGAGTGCTGGGCCAGTGCTATGTAATGTTAAGTTGCCAAGGTGTTGCTGTGGCACCCCATTTTTCAGCTACACTTCGTTAGCCCTCTTCCATTCTGTTCTTCCATGGCCAGGACCCCTACAGGTCTAGGAGTGGTGGATCATTCTTAGCACTGCAGTGACCACTGACACTGGTGTGCTGGTGTGAGTGGATCAGACACAGCAGTGCTGCTGGGGTTTTTAAACACCTCACTGAGAATGCTGTCACTGCTGGACTAAGAGTAGTCCACGACCAATGTTACTGTGTGAATGCTAAGGTGTTGAGGTGTTTGCTAGTCCCAGTGGTTGCTTAAGTGTTGCTGGCCTGTTGCTGTGGCTAAGGTGATGCTAAAGTGTCGCTATGGTCTCCCAGGTATTTGCTTATACATATGTGTATGTATATGCATGTGTATATGTATATATGTAGGCTGGTGTATAGATGAGTCTCTATGTAATGTCTGAGGGGTAATGTGAGAGATGTCCAGTGTGACAGATTTCAAGTGTCCATTAGCAGTTACAGTGATAAGTCAAAATATACTGTTTTGCAGTGATGTCTTATTACTGCAACACTTTCAAAAGTTCATAATAATCTTACCAAATGACTTTTGAATATTTTCATTTATATGATGCTTAAATTATTAAGTCTATTTATAATATTAATGTTTTGAGATGGTTTTGTTAGAATGCCCCAGAAGTCTTGCATGCTGTCATTAGGCCAGAACTGAGTTGCTGTTAAACACTGAAATTGTTTAATATGAGGGTTCCTATACTGCTAGGATCCTCTGTTTGTGGGACATTAAGGCAATCCCATGGAATTTACGAAGGTGTTTCTAAAACACTAGCCAAGGAAGCATGTTTTAAATAATAGCTTGACTAGTTTAAGCCCTTAGCTAACTAGGGGTAAAATGGAAAGAGGGATTTCCCAAAGGTAAAATGGTAGAGCAAGTTAACAAAGCCATGTAAAACACAATGCTTAAATTTAGAATAGATTCTCATTGAAGATGTGCTCAAATGTTCAATTGTTAGTGCCAGCTTTAGTACTGCTTTGCAAATTTCTTAACACTGTGGCTTTAGCGTAGATTAAAATATGAGCATCGTAAAGCAATAAGCGAATGCGCTTTAATTGAACACAGCAGGAGAGAAGAACTCGTACCAGCTTTGGCCAACTCCTAGCCACATGTTACCTGTACAGGCTAGTTAGCAAACCCAAACAAATGAGTCTAGCACAGAATAGCACAGTAAAGCACATGACACTGCTGAACATGCCCAGCAACATTATTCACAAAGAAATGTCTCCCTGCCGTGAACATGGCGCTTCCTATAATAACCTCAGCACATTTATTTTAATGTTAAGGGAACATAATCGAGATGCTGGGTTACTAAGGACTTGTTTACTGCTGGCTTTCACTATAATGGCTACCATATACCTCAGTGCTGTTTAGCGAGCTGAGCTATTGTGTGTTTTAGGACAACACAGTGTTGCTCTCTGACACCTGTGCATTTACAAGCACTGACCTCGGCAAACAACATGACTTGTTCTGAGCCTATACGACTCTGCTTACGTCCTACTGAATTGCTTTATTTGTGGTAAAATAATAGCTAAAAATGCTGAGATAGCTGTGGAATCGGCAGTACTATGGTGTTTGTCGGCCCCAAAAAACAATAGGCCTGCTAATTCCTAGCTTTGCGATCCCAGCCTCTCTCTCTCTCTCCATGTTTTATATCCAGGTTCCATCTCTGTGGCTAATGCAGTAATTTTATGGCAATTCTTAGCGCTGAATGGTCGGAATGATCCGTGCTAATGCCTCTTTCTAATGCTACAATCATGCTGATAATAGCATTATCTAATCCCGCCACTGTGCGCTTGTACCTTTCTGCCGGTGCTGGAGTTATCCAGATAATACTGCTAACTAATGCGCCAGCTGCTCTCTGTTCCCCCCCTTCTAAACTCTGCACTGCTCCTGTCATGGCCTTCTTAGCACATACTGAACACACACACAAAGCTAGCGAAAAACACCTCCTGTGATTTAATACTCAATGTTTTGAAATATGCAGGGAAAGGTAAGTATGATATTGCAATGACCTACTACTGGTTTGGCCGTGAACGCGCGGGAGGCACGACCATGTGTGGAGCCACATAGGAGAATGGTGAGCTCACAAGTAAGGGAGACTTTAGATCACATAAATAGTTAGCTGTTAGCTTAAAGTCCTATGAACATACTATTTATACACACATATAATGTACAGTATATAATATTTATATATACTGTATGTACATGACCTGCCTACTATCATGGCTGCTCAGTAGCACTGACAGGTCTCTCCTGCTGCCGTGTTCAATAAAGAGCATTGAACGTTCAATGTTTCCTTTGGCAGGTTGACACTAGCATTTACAAACGGTTATTATGTTATGTTAACTTATTATGATGGATGAATGTTATATTTGCCTATTTCATTACATCACAGGGAATTACATTTACATTAAATCAGCATTTTGCATCAACAGATACATTTCTTTTTGTGGATGTTGAAGCTCAAGCAACAACTAAAATGCATAGGCCTCATGAAAAACTCCAAAATTCTCTGTTTCAATCAGCTACAAAGTAAGCAGAGGAGTGTCTACATAACACATTTATAACATCTTACATAATCATTCGATAACGTATTCACAAATTTTTAAATCAACGTTCATAAAGTGTACATGTTTACATTATATTTATATGGAGTACCATGTCATTTACTGACTGACATTTTTCAAAATAAAGATCCTTATTAATTATTTTTAAGTTCTTAATTATCATTTCTGGCAGAAAAACATTAAGCGTCCTGGCTTTACCCCTTTGGACAGAAATGGCATTTAACTGAACATAAAATAGTTTTTCAAAATAATAAATAAAAAAAAAGAAAAATGTTACCATGGAAACAATGCAGTTGTATACTTGTTATCACTACCAGTAAACATGACTTCAAAGGGGTAACAACAAACATAACGATTAATTATTTGAAGGAAAATGCTAGTAAGATGTCAAAGCTGTGGACTGATTTTTAATAACTGCACCTGAACATTTGACAGAAGTTACAGAGTAGGATTCTAAGTGACGACTTTGGTTTTAGATCACTTTGTAGATGAAAACCAATTGTTTATTTACCGTACAGCAGTAATAACAGCATGCTAACCACAGAAATCAGAGCATTGCAGGACGTTTGAGTACAAAATTGGTTATAAATGTATCACACAGGTACATGCAGTCAGTCTCGGTTTGTCGGCTTCTAACTTAATATTTGGGTCCAAGCACTGTTAAAACCATTTGGGAAATGTCCTTAACTACAAAAGGCCTCTATAATCATCCAGGCCTTCAGGGAATGCATGGAGAAACCCTTACATTCATGGGGCTCGGATTCATGGCCGCCTCTTGTTTGGCTAGCCATTTCCTTGTGGAACGCGGCTGTTTTATTTGGCTGGCGTCAGACTTCAGGACAGGGGGACAGTTGTCCTCCCAGCTGCAGAGCAAGGAGACTTTTCCTTGCTTGCTTTTCCCTGCTTTTTTACTGCTGAGAGAAAAAAAACAACTAGATGGAGTTATGGATTTCCAACGAGTAGAGGGCAAAAAAGGAGAGAGAAAGGTGAAAAGGGAAAAGGAGGTGAGGGGGAGCTGAGAATTCTGGGTTTGTGTTTTTGCTTATTTTCAGCTTTTCCACTGTTATTCCCCTCTTTCGGCTTCCTCTGAACACAGCAGGAGCTTGTACGACCTGTGCTTCACAAGGAACACTATGTATGAACACTCATGAGGAGCCAGAAGTGCTGTCCAACCTCATGTAAAACTGCAGTCATCACAGCTTTAGACAACCAGTGGGGGACCCTCAGGGCCTTCTGTGGCTTCTGTGGGAAGGCTTAATGATGACCATACAGTCTGTGTTTATTTTCTTCTTTATTTAGCAGTATTTAAACATGATGTAGAAATACTCTGTCATTGATATTCAGATGTGCTGGGGCAGGGTCCCCAGGAGCCAGACCAGTGATGTCTGGACCAGCATGATCAGTTAGACAATGTGCCAACAGAAGATCTTTCACCAATGAACAAGTTTCAGTACAGATAGCATAGACATTCGCCTGCTCAACACTAGCCTGACTAATTTCACGTGGCACTAGACTTACCTGCTTAAAGGTACTGAGGCACTATGTAAGGAGACTCACTGTGGACAGTAAGAACTACTGAATGGAAAATGAATTGAGCTTTTTGCGGGAGCCAAATTTATCGATTCTTGTACATGTTCTTTGGAGGTGTGAGGTACAGTAGGGGACCTATTATGCTAATTTTCAGTGCTCCTAATTGAATTTATGGGGTCTGGGAGAATAACATCTTCAATTTTCCTCTCTCTGAAATTTAAGAGCAACTGTCTCTTTAAAGCCCCACCTCCCAATGAGTACAGTAGTTGCCCACACTAATCTCACTGGTCAACTGCCAGTGCAGGATCATGTTCCACCTCCACACCTTTCTTACAATGGCATTGGTTCTGCCATTTCGGTTTGAACCAGTGCTCCTAAAAGTAGACCCAATCCAGTTTCACAAGCTAGACTGGAGAACGTTGTTTCAGAGTGGCATGTTTTATTACGTTGGCTCCCTGTGTTTGCCGGTGGGTTGGCAATTAGGACTGTATTATGACATGGCGTCACCCTGTAACAGAGGAAAGAGCTAGGATTCCAATTCTTGTGGGTCATGGGGGTGCTGGAGCCTATGCCTAGCACTCACCATCACCAGACCATCAGAGGGCAGGCACACTTACATACACACCCATTCTAATGAGCAGTTTAGTATCTCCGATTCATGCATGTCTGTGAGAGGAACCCAGAGCAGACCCAGGTAGACACAGGGAGAACATGCACACACAGGAAGGACCCTGGACGACCCAGCCAGGATCAAACCCAGGCCTTTCTTGCTATGAGGCAGATGTGCTACCCACTGCATCACCATGCCACCGCAACATTGACTGAAAGGGTTGAATGGCTTGTTCTTCTAGGAAGTTCACATTTCTGCTGTGCACAAACACAAAAGGAATGCAAACGTGTTGAGGAATTGCCCCCTTCTGTAACCAAGCCCACCAGTTTATACTGAATCAGAGGACAAACATGGCTTGATATCCACCAAACTACAGTCAAAGATATGCCCACTGTAGTGGCCACTTTGGAGATCAGATCTTAAAGCATTAGCAATTTAGGACAAGGAGATCACAAAGACATCCAGTACAGAAACATTCCGGGATCAGGATTTACAAGGCTCTGGAATCTAGAAGGCCTTAGCTATTCATTTGAGCTTCACTGTTTGGAATCCTCACACTAAAGGTGGTCTTCAGTCTGCAGATACATGCAGCTGACCCAAGCAACATACGACATCTCACGTACACCCAGTCAAGCATGTCTTGTGGTTTCTGTTCACTCAATAAGTAGACTAGTTCTCTCAGACAAGCATATATAGATTTCTTGCAAGCGTCATCCCAAGAGAGCACGCACCCGAAGCTCTGAAAGGTTCGAGAGCAATGGAAGAGGTCCATGTCAGACGGCAGACGCCCTTCACGCAAAACACATCTGATCTCACTGTCAAGCGGCTCTGCGGCACGGCTCAACCACCACCCTGGGGAAAGGATCCGTTAACTGTCGCATTCTGTCATGTAAGTCATGGAGTTAGTGACACCTCCGTCACTCGCTCTCTGAACGCTGAACTCGAGCCAAGGACGTTCCTCCACATGAGTTCACCAGAGTCGGAGGTTTCGGCGAGATGTTGAATCGACTTCCCTTTTCTTTTTTTGTTTTTATTTTTCCCGGCGCTCCGAAGAGAGACACTGTTTGGAGCTATTCTCAGTGCCTCCGTCTTGGAAGGCGGTGAAGTTGGGGCTGCTTTTCAGAAAAACGATTGTTAAAAAGCCAGCCTGCCGCTGTATACAGTGTTGCACACTTCTGTGGCTTAACTTTTGGATAGAGAGGAGAAGCGTCAGTCTCTTTAAAGAGTTCACCTGGGTGTGCGTGCGTGCGCACGTGTATGTGTGGAGAGAAAGTCAGCAGGGAAAAGGATTGCGAAATCCCATTAGAGAACCATGTTGGTGCCACGCTTCCCCATACGCAGCCTGAACCGTGTGTAATCCACTCACTCTCTCACCGCGCATCTTAACGTCCCGACAGCACACTCGCGCACACACTTACACACTCCCAGTGCGAGTACACTGCCTCCAGACTGGGATGCCCATGCGGGGAAAAGGGTATCTCGCCCCGGCGCAACGTTAGCAGCCGTGAAACATGACAGGTAATCACATCAAGCATGGCTGCTGCTGCTGCTGCTCGAGGGAGGGGCAGGGTGGGGGGAGGGGAGGCCCACTTGTCTGGTACAGCTTCAGTATTACAAGCAACCATCCTACACACACAGTTCTAAATCAAATCAACTTTGAATCTCAATTTGGCTCTGTGAATGATACCCCCAAGGTGCCAGTTTATTAGGTACACTAGCCTGAGCTACTGTCATTGATCAATAGTGTTTTCTCCCAAGTGGATGGTGCACCAACATGTTAGTTTACTAGAGGAACATAGGCTCACCAGACCAAAGAATTTGTCCTCTTGTTTGTTTAAGGTAGTAGTAACTTCAGGGTTCTGTAGATGACGTTGCATGGGGATGACTGGGCTATAAATGCCTGTGGGATTCATAGACTGAGCAGAGATAGCACAGTGCAGTGAATGTCTCGTTCCATGTGTGGAAAACGGGTCGCAACGCAGATTGCATTTTGGCCTGCCAAAGACCATAGTGTGAAGGTGTAGCTGAATTTGCAGGTGTATCGAAGTGTACAGTAATACAGACCTACAAGCATGGAAAAAAATTCCAGTCTTCAGGAAAGGAATTGTGCCAGGGAAGGCATTCCCCAAATCTGGCCCAATCCCCAATTCTTTATTACAAGAGTGGCTAAACACTGATGTGGCCTACATCCAGTCCTACTTCCTGCGTCCAGTCTACAGCAATTAGCAATAATTGCTATATCTGCTTTCTCAGTTCTGTCCCTAGCTATACATCCGTGACCATGTGCATTAAAGCATTATCTACCAATTTTACCTAAGATTTACAGCTTCTGAATCATTTTGATGGTACGCTGACTTGTAATAGGGAAAATGGTGCCCTAGCTTGCGCACAAGGCCTTTCACAAAGCACCATGTCACACATTAATAAATATGGGTCTTCGGCTAGCTCTAAGAAAAATTCCCAGTATAGATGTTCTGGCAGAGGCTGTGAAGAGACTGAAGAAGACTGATGTTAGAGGGGAAAAGCTAGCTTGACTGAGCAAAAGACTGGGACAGAGAGTAAACCACGGATTAGCTTTTACTCATTGGCATAAGCTAAACAAGATAAATGGAAAGGAAACAGAAACTAAAGTTATTGGTGAAGGATTGTGACACAGGATGTAACCCTGTCTCCATCCCTATCTCACAGAGCGTTTTCTGGATGCCAGAAGTCATCTAACCTTTGTCTAGGGTGGCCAGACAGTCAGATTTTCTTTTCAACTCCCAGTCCACAGTCCGCTGCAATACTAGGATGGATGCCTGTTACTCATCCTTTTCGTTAGGGACTGTAAAATGTTCAAACAATATTATGTGTGCCATTTCCTCATGTCTACTGCAATTTTCATTTTACCAAGGTCATGTGACATTGTGACTCGCCTACAAGCCGACCACAGGTCAGCCCTCTAAATGCTAGTCAATTAGTAAGCTCCCTTCTGACTCACAAATATCATCCATTCTATCCAATTAGGTGAGTACAGCTATCATTTATGTGTTAAACAGGTTAGATTATGATTCCAGTTCTGTTGTAGCATCATGCCTGACCCCTCCCCTTTATGATGTCCTCCTTTTGGGTGTGGGATCTTATGCCACAACTTCACAACTTTCTGTGATACAATCCTGTAATATTATTCCTCTTCTATTATTCCTTCATAATCTTCTGAGATGGTTCCGGTCAAAATCTGACTTCCTGGCCCAAATGGAGGGTTGCAAATGTGTATTCATCACAATTTTTACACTCCACAACTGCAGGGGGCTGCCAAGAGCAAACAATACCAGTTCTCCTACCTATATTTCAGAGTGGGATCTACATGCTTACACTTCGTGGGGAACAAGAACCTGAATGGCGATTTTAGTACTGAAATTCTGGCACCTGACATGGTTAACAGAGACCTTAAGTACCCTTGTAGGTCCCTTGTACTGCAGTCTGTACTGTCTTGAGAGGTGTAAATATAGATGTTGGACCATTGCTGTGAGTATTTGATTGCATTCAGTTACAGGAGTATTAGTGGGGTCAGGTACTGTTGCTGGATCATTAGTTCTCAGTCACAAACGTCACTTCAACAGCCCAAAGCTGGGGGACTTCATACTCCTGGGCATTTGTAGTGATGACCTTACTCTCATATGCGACTGCTTCAGAACAGCCTATTGCTTTGACAGTGAATTTCTAAGGAAATGATGCAAGCTGTAGGTGTGTAATTGTGCATCTGTGTTAGCAGTGGGTGATCTTGAAGTAGCTCAGTTCACTTTGATGGGATGTGTTATGTCTGAATATTTTCAGATGTATTTTGTGTGTAGATGGTTAGTGTTATTTTTCTGAGGGTTGAACAGTTCTAGTGCTGCTGCATTCCTTTGTTACAAGTGTGTATGTGCAAGCAAATTGTGTGTGTGTGTATGTGTGTTTGTGCATGTGTCTGGCTGTTAGCTCCCCCACGACTGTAATTAATGATCTCACTAATGTGTTGTCTCAGAAGGATCCTCGGCTGTTGCTGTGCTATGCCTGTAGGGGGTGCTGAACTTGCTTCTTTCCATAATGCATATCGAGGGAAGAAGAAGAAGGAGAAGTGCAGGTTGACCGTATACAATTCACAGAAATCTCATTTCTCTATTCTTGCTTTCTTTCTCTTTCCTTTTTCCATTCTCCAATTCTCCCTGTCTCCCTAATTCTTTTTTCTCTCTCTCTTCTTCCATCTTAATCTCTTAATCTCTCTCTTCCTCCCTCTGTATCTCTTGCCCTCTCTCTTCTTTCTCTTCCCATTCCCTGTCTTGCTCTCGTATTCCTTTACATCTGTTTCTTCCTCTCTCTTTCATCCTCTCCTCCACTATATCTCTTTTATTCTCTTCCTCTCAGCCATCTCTTTCTCTTTCTCTCTACTTCTTAATCTTTTCCTTCCTCCCAACATATCTCTTGCACTCTCTCTCTCTCTCTTTCTCTCTCTCTCTCTCTCTCTCTCTCTCTCTCTCTCTCTCTCTCTCTCTCTCTCTCTCTCTCTCTCTCTCTGGCTGCGTGACCCCTCCACCATCCTCCAGTCTCATCCTTTATGCACACTGACAACACGCCTCTCAGTTTATGGCCCTGCATACCATCCCTTCATTACCACCCACGAGAAAGAGAGGGAGAGACACAGAGAAGGAGACATAGAGAAAGAGGGACAGACAAGGGATGATGGTAAAGAAAGAGAGAGATGGCTGCCAGCAGTAGCATTCTCTAGTATTAATCTTACTCATTTGGCAGCTTCAGTGTCATTGTCACAGCCATCCTCTTGTGTGTGTGTGTGTGTGTGTGTATGTGTGTGCATGTGTGTGTGTGTGTATGTATGTGTGTGCATGTGTGTGTGTGTGTGTGTGTGCATGTGTGTTTGTAATCCAGGAGCTGGATATGTTTCAGAAGGAAGAAAAGCTGAAAAGCACACAGATACATAAACACACGCACACACACACACACACACACACACACACACACACACACACACACACACACACACACACACACATATCACGCTGGACCATACATGAGCCTTATATGTATTAAAATATATGTAGGACATATATATATATATATATAAACACCACCACTACGTCAGTGTCACTGCAGTGCTGAGAATGACCCACCACCCACACAATGCCTGCTCTGTGGTGGTCCTATGGGGGTCCTGACCATTAAATAACATGATAACTGATGAACAACAGTTTGTAATTGTAGGACTACAAAGCGCTTATATATGGTAAGTGGAGCTGACAAATGGACACTACAGGTAAATACAAGAAAGTACCTAATTAGGTGATCAATGGGTAAATATATAGACTGTCTGGACTATCTACATCATGCTATTAGCTTAGCTTTAACTTAAGTGTAATTTAAGGCCTGTACAAAACTGTCACCCTAAATGAAACCCTGTCACCAGACCCTACCATATATTGGCACTACCCAAAGAAAAAATCCAGTGTCTCCAAAATCATAACCTTACAAGAGAAGGCCAAAACAGAACTTTTAGGGAACTTTCATAATGCATAAGATATTTCATTGCAGTTTTGGAGCATTTCTATTTTTCCAATCATTATGACATTTTCACACGATATAGAGTAAGACTGCTGAGCTTGAATGATGTAGTTAAAGTAAAACGAAAAGAAAATAACAGCAACAATACGTAAGCATCTATATGTAACAAGAATGTATTAAGATTGTAATAAGAATTATATATGCAGTATGTAATAAGCATAAGAACCCCAACCCTAAGCCCAACTTTAGTAACAATAATGAATACATATAATTCATAAATGTGCGCATACCACCATGTATTCTACTTTACGGTATTAAATAAAGCTGTTTACTGTGTTGTTCCTAGGGTTGTAAGTTTACTGTGGTTTTCTCTATAAGGACATATGTACAATTGTGTCCTGCTAATGTAGGAAAACGCACATGCACACACAGACACACATCCACAGTGCAGTGGGCAGCTTGTGTTGCATGTAAACAGGCCTGAATGCAGTCTGGGTGGATATATCTTAGTGAGCCTCTGGTGTTCTCAGCCAAACAACCCCAAAGCTCCTGTCCCTTCAGTCTCTCTGAGCTCCATTCAAATGCCTAGCAGATGCTTCTCCCTCTCCCTCTTCCTCCCTTTCTCTCTCTCAGTCAGTCTTCTGTCTGTCTCTCTGTCTATATGAATCACTTTCAATTTGTGATTTATGTCCATATTTTATATGGAACCTTTTCCTCTGGAAACTTTGACCGAAAGGAATCTGTCTTCTTCCAGCGATTCATCAAAATGATTAAGAGAAAATCGGCATGTAGCCTTAAAACAATATCGTTTGCTTCTGGCTTTTTAATCAGTGGGTCTTTACAAATGGTGTGTGACAAGCTGGACCTGGCTTCTTTTTGGTTTGTGTGACACACATACACAAGCACACAGCCCATTAGTGACTTAATCCCCCAAACATTTCTTGTCTGGAGTGTATAACTAAAGTACCCTAGAGGCCATCATTGTGTGTTTTTTTTTGTTCTGGATTGTGTATGAAAGTCAAAGCTACTATTGTATTAAGCTCTTTGTGAGCTCCAGATGTTTTCAAGATTCTTTTTCCAGAACTTTTTGACATGTCTCTTGCAGCTTTAATTGGACAAAAGCAATTGTTTTAGTTCGTGGGGCTAAACTTGAGAAGTGATTGTTGGCAATAATAAAAATATGCTTCAGTTTAATATTATTTATAATATTGATAATTTATTAGAACAAATAGAAAAATTCTTTTGAAAGTGCAGATACTTTAAACCAATCCTGCGTTTATGCATTGTTGTGTGTATAGGCTTGTTTGTTGGAAAGACAAATCATCTCTTTTATTTTTTTCCATTTTTTGGTCATTGCATCAAAACAGCCTGAAAAAGTCAAAAGAGCAGACTAAAATATAGCTCACCATTTAACTAAATATGTGATTACTGGTTTAACAGTGCTGGTACAATGTTAACTCATTAATTCCTTAAACTGTTTTGTTGCTGTTAGCTGTATTTTCCTACTTGAACTCTTTAAAACATCTGTAGTTCCAGTCCGAAGCCCAACTGCTTGCATTGTTGCTGTTACTGTATCCCTATCATTAAAATCTAGCTTCTAAACAGCAAACTCTTTTGAAAGCCATTTTCAGCTATTCATATGGTGAATTAATTTATCCCCAAAGTACATATAGCCTGAAGTAGGAACCAAACCAGTCAAACTGATTAAATGTCAAAGTTCAAAACACAATCTTCGTAAATATTTAAGATCTACTTCTAAGGTCTTACTTACTTTTAAGGATGAGGTCTCACTATCTGCTCGAAATAAGGCCATAGCCAAAAGCTGATACTCTTTGTGTTTTGAAAGTGACATAAAAATGTGACATGGCAAAATCTTTAAATTTGAAAATTCAACTAATTTAATAAATGTGTTATTTTCACAAGTAGTTTTCACAACAATCATATATATAAAGAGAAAGAGAGAGAGAGATTATATGTTGAGTTTTCAGACCATATACAGGGGTTGGACCACAATCATTTATTAGTATGGTGTAGGGCCTCCTTTTGCGGCCAGTACAGCGTCAGTTCGTCTTGGGAATGACATATACTGCGTCCTGCACAGTGGTCAGAGGGATTTTAAGCCATTCTTCTTACAGGATTGTGGCCAGGTCACTATGTGATGCTGGTGGAGGTTCGTCCTTCTTGGTGGTATGCTGACATTACCCTGGATCCCGTGGCTCTTTATACATCACAAAGACTTGCTGTCTTGGTCACAGATGCGCCAGCAAGACGTGCACCAACAATTTGTCCTCTTTTGAACTCTGGTATGTCACCCATAATGTTGTGTGCATTGCAGTATTTGAGCAGAACTGTGCTCTTACCTGCTAACTGAACCTTCACACTCTGCTCTTACTGGTGCAATGTGCAGTTAATGAAGATTGGCCACCAGGCTGGTCCAATTTAGCCATGAAACCTCCCACACTAAAATGACAGGTGTTTCAGTTTCATTGTCCAACCCCTGTATATTACCTTACATCTTAAGTATCTATATCTATGAAAGTAGTTGTGATAGTAAGTAGGTTCTTAAAAAGTAGGTTCTTGTTAACCCTGCAGTTATATGATGAAAATAATGCTACTAAGTAGGTAATAAATTCATTATGACGAGGCGTTATAATGATCTTATAGCTATTACAAAATGATAAGGAAAATGGAAAAATGGAAAAGATCTTTCTTTGGGAATATATTTGAGCAAATAAGACAATAAGTGCTCAGTTATGGCTAACTATACAACGTTTATCATTTGAGAGCCCAAGAAATTATATTGGAATAGTGTAGTAAAATGAAAGGAATAACTAATGACCCCAAGGGTTAAAGGTTAGGGTTTGGTAGGGTGGAACAAATAGAATGAATGTACAGCCACAGGACCACAGTAATACAGTCAAATGGAAGTCAGTGGAGAGACCCCACAATGGCAGCACTACAAACTCGCTTATGTGAGAGTGTAGCTGAAACCAGTCTTTCTCTCTCGCTGTCACCGTGGCTCATACTCGATCGGGTCGCTCCACGCTAACGCTTTGTCTGTCACTGGCATCAGCTTCTGGAAGAATCCCCCCACCACCTTCAGCCCATGCTTCCAAAGCTCTTGTCAGTCCCACCCGTCTATCAATCAAAACCATGCTTGTTCGGATCTGCAGGCTGGTCCAGAGTTGATGTCAAAACTGCCCGGATCATCCTTCCTCCCCTCAGCTCTGAGAAGCATGAGAAAGCGTGAAGAAAGCCATCCTTCCATGCACCGAGTGAAACTGAGGAAGTGAGGGGGAGTGGAAAGGAAGAGAGGAAGAGAGGTTGAGCTCACATCCATCGCCCTCTCTCTTACAAGTGCAGCCGTGCTATTTTTAAGCCAACTATTCCGAGCAGCATCCACACTGGCAGCGTTTTTTGGTGATGCAGATGCTTTATTGGACCCATAGAAAAATTGTCTATGATGGCAGTTAGGGGGTCCTCTCTGTATCATTAGGTCCCTAGAGAAAATAAAGATTAGACGTCAGAGAGAAGTAACTGTCTGATAGCGTGTCCAAAGTCCTGGACAAGATTTCTTTGTGCCCAGTTACACTTCCCACCTTTGACCTACTACCTGTAACTGTGTCTGTCACATGATACTACACATGGTTTGACACCTCAACACACTTGCAAAAGAATGCTATGGATTTTGTTATGTGAGGTAACACTGAGTGATAAGGAGCAGGAGCATCCTACCCACGCATATAGAGAGAGTGCTATGGGTGTTGTGGGTATGTTATAGTGAAATAGGTCACAAAGCAGATGTTAACGATTGGTAAAAAGGTGTGGAAGTAGCTGAATCCGCAGGCATATGGAAGCGTACGGTCATACAGGTCTAGCAGCAGTGGCAAAAATCCCAGAGCCTACAGGAAATTCTCTTCAGGATTGAGGCAGGCAAGGCATCTACCAAACCTGGCCCTATATATATATATAACCATATATATATATATATATATGACCACTTGAGGGGCACAACAGTGGGAACTGTTGTTCCCTTCTTATTTTGCAGATTACAGCTTTTAAAATATCAGTATTATCAGAATTAGTTTGAGGACACAATCATTGATGTTATTTGGGATCAGGCCGAATAGAAACTGGTGTTGCCCATTCAAAATCAGTCTATCAGTCTGTTCTTCCCGGAGAAGGTCCAGAAAGTACTCTCAGTCCAGGGACATCCATCATGGCCGCCCGTTGCGCTCGTCAAACCCTTTTCTGTCATGTACGCCGCCCCAAAATGACTGCTGAGGAAAAATATGGAAAAAAAAGTGAAGGAGAGAGTGTGTTGAGGTGCGAAGGGAGGGTGGGGGAGGGGAGAAGAGGAGAGAAGGTGAAATTGCAGGAAACTCTCTCTAGATTAGTTCTGGGTTAAGAGAATATTGATTTGTGTGCAGACGACTGTTGATCTCTCTTAGCGGCCAATGACAAATGGCAGCAAACAGAAAATCGAGCTTTCGTCTCCTCCAAGGGCAAGGTGTCTCGGCGCTCTCTGAGCTTATGTTGAACGCTGGTGTAGTCAGAGGCGGAGGGCTAGGACTGGGGGGGTGGGTCTGAGGGGAATCCGCCAAACTCTGAGTAAATATTAAGCAGCAGCAAAGGCTCAGAGTCAACTTGAGCGCAATGAAAAAAGGCTTTGAATTTAACCCACGTTTCCAACATGCTAGTGTGGTGCCATAGCATAGTGCTATAATTGTAGGCTAAAGTAGATATAAATTACAGGAGAACTACAGCAGTAGAAAGCCATCCATTCAAAAAGAGGCTATAATTCACCAATTCTTAAGGCTACATTTCACAGCAGGCCAGCAATTTTGTCTACCATTGTTTGAAAAAAAATCCACCCTGGCATCCCACATGGTTATGGACTTGTGACATAAGTTTTACCATTAGTTTTACATCTTTTTTGAAACTGCTTATTAGCAATGAATGTTTAATGTAACATGCTTGCACGCCCTACCTTTTTATCCACTACCGGTTATTACTGCATACTCTTTATTTGAACACAGTATGTATTAAAAGGAGGCTCTAATATGTAAGTCAACATTGCATACATGGAAAAAGTCATACATTATAGTCAAGCATTATGGGAAATTAGATATTTTGTCTTTTTAATATAAAGACATAATATACACATCATACACAACAAAACAATGTTGATGATTTTTGGAGAATGGTGGTGTTCAGTGAGAATAGCATTGGTTTGATGCTGGAGGGTTTTGGTGCTTGCTGGAGAATTACAGGATTTGGTGGAGAATGATGGTGTTTGGATGAAAATGTTGATGTTTTTTGGAGAACAATAGTAATTAGATGTTTTTTTTTTTCAGAGTACATTTATGTATGTATGTATGTACAGGGGTTGGACAATGAAACTGAAACACCTGGTTTTAGACCACAATCATTTATTAGTATGGTGTAGGGCCTCCTTTTGCGGCCAATACAGCGTCAGTTCGTCTTGGGAATGACATATACTGCGTCCTGCACAGTGGTCAGAGGGATTTTAAGCCATTCTTCTTGCAGGATAGTGGCCAGGTCACTACGTGATGCTGGTGGAGGTTCGTCCTTCTTGGTGGTATGCTGACATTACCCTGGATACCATGGCTCTTGATACATCACAAAGACGTGCTGTCTTGGTCACAGATGCGCCAGCAAGACGTGCACCAACAATTTGTCCTCTTTTGAACTCTGGTATGTCACCCATAATGTTGTGTGCATTGCAATATTTTGAGCAGGACTGTGCTTGAAACAAATGGACTGTGAAAACAAAGCAAAACAGCAAAAGTACCAAAAGGGCAAAGACAAAAGAGTAAATCAGAGAATCAGAATGAAGTCAGAACCAGAGTAGCAAACAAGAGTAATCACAGAGAGAAACGCTTGGTCGATGGGAGATGGCGGACATGTGACGTCATTGGATGGTGGGTTATGGGAAATGGAGTCCAGGCGATCGGGTGTGAGAAGAGAGCCTGCAGGCGTGACAGTGTAAATAAAGGGGCCATTCTCACTGTAGGTTTGTTTTGAGAGGCTTTGTTAGGATTTTATTCCAGGGCATCATTTTTTTTTATGTCTCGGTGGTCACTGTGTCAGATCACGCCATAAATATGTGCCGTAAATTCTTGTCGTGTCTTGGTTGGGACAATGGCAAGCATTTATGGGACATATTGATGTTGACCAATCATTGTTTGTGTCCTTGCACAAGTTCAAAGGTCATCAGAAATGAAGACTTCAAAGAGAACCGGGGAACAGTGTCACTTTCACAGAAGCAGTTTAAACTGGTTGTAGTGAGCTATTATTTTGTACCTGCTGTAATCAGAATTGTTAGCTTTGTGGTAAAGCTTGTTAGCTTTTTGCTTGTAATGCTGTTCCATGTTGTTAAACTCTGTGTGTTATTGTGATATATGTGACTATGGCTCATTATTCTACTAACAGCTACATATTTCACACTATACACACTATATTGCCAAAAGTATTCACTCACCCTTCCAAATGATTGAATTCAGGTGTTCCAATCACTTCCATGTCAACAGCTGTATAAACCCAAGCACCTAGGCATTAGTGAAAGAATGGGTAGCTCTCAGGAGCTCAGTGAATTTCACCATAGTACCGTTATTGGATGCCACCTGTTCAAAAAGTTGACAGCAACTCAGCCACCAAGTGGTAGGCCATGTAAGGTGACAGAGCGAGGTCAGCAGATGCTGAGGTAGATGGAATGGGTTTCCATGGCCATGCAGCTGCATCCAAGCCTTACATCACCAAGCGCAATGCAAGGCGTTGAATGCAGTGCTGTAAAGCACCCCACCACTGGACTCTAGAGCAGTGGAGATGTGTTCTCAGGAGTGACTAATCAGGCTTCTGGCAATCCGATGGGCGAGTCTGGGTTTGGCAGTTGCCAGGAGAACGTTGCTTGTCTGACTGCATTGTGCCAAGTGTAAAGTTTGGTGTAGGGGGGATTATGGTGTGGGGTTGTTGTTAAGGAGTTGGGCTCGGCCCCTTAGTTTCAGTGAAAGAGAACTCTTAATGCTTCAGCATACAAAAAATTTGGACAATTTCATGCTCCCAACTTCGTAGGAACAGTTTGGGAACAGCCCCCTACGGTTCCAACATGACTATGTAACAGTCTACAAAGCAAGGTCTATAAAGACACGGATGAGCGAGTTTGGTGTGGAAGAACTTGTTCTGACCTCAACCTGATAGAACACCTTTGGGATGAATTAGAGCAGAGGCCTTCTCGTCCAACATCAGTGTCTGACCTTACAAATATGCTTCTTAAAGAATGGTCAAAAATTCCCATAGACACATTTCACCTTGTGAAAAACCTTCTCAGAACAGTTGAAGCTGGTGTAGCTGCAAAGGGTCAGCCGACATCATATTAAACCCTATGGATTAAGAATAGGATGTCACCCCAGTTTATATGCGTGTGAGGGCAGACGTGCGAATACGAATATAAATATATATAAATACATATATATCATATAGCAAGATCAAGGAATCCAGTAAGTATATGTGAGGAAAAATATAAAACTTGACATCTTATACTTTTTGTCTGGGTGTTATGGGGGATTCCAGACGCTTCATCGCTGTCCTTTGATTATGTCACACTAAATGACCTAATTTTGTGTTTTATTATTTTTTTTATTTTCCATCTAAAGAAAAACCAAACAGCACCCCACATTCCAACCTCAACGTACCTCCACATGGAATTCAACAAAATAAAACAAGGTCACTGTAGCTTCACAGGATACTTAAAAACTGAAATCTTCAACACAGTACATATTTAGGCAATCAAATCAAAAGCTTTGATTACTGAAGCTCCCTTACTCCATGTATGAAGAGTTTTAGGGGCTGCATTGTTATTTTTTTGCAGATGACAATCCCAGATAAAGATTTTCCAATAAGGTACAGTATAGAGCCAGTGTCATATGGAATGCCACAGCCTGCTTTAGCATTATTGCTAACTATGGGTGTGACTTCATGACCACAAGTTACCACCTTCTAATATTAACATCCAGCATGACAAGGTCACAAAGCAAAAGTCATTTCATAATGGTTTCATCAACATGACCATGCGTTTAGCGTTCTTCCCAGTCACTGGACCCACATCCGGTAGAACACCCTTGGGATGTGGTAGAATGGAAGATTTGCAGCACAAATTACATGGAACTGAATGATTTGATTATGCCAATAGGGACCAAACTCTCCAGCTTCTTCAGGAAATCATACCATGAAGAACTGAGGCTGTTTAATGAGGCCCTACTCAGTATTAGTACAGTGTCACTGGTAAAGTACTCAGTGAGTGTATACTAACAGACGCGATTTGGCATGCTGTAGATTATCTTATTATAATGTACATTTGCTCGTTAAATATCTGTTGATTTCGACCAAGTGTGAATAATTCTAACCACCCTCTTGAGTCTCCAAGTCTGTTCTGCCCAGATCGAAACAATACCCTGTGCTCTGTGAAAGGCTACAACCCAAACGTGCTAAAATGTTTCTAGGCTCATTAATTTGACAGTGCAAACAACTGAGCAAATAGCTGGGGCTTGGCAGCGCTGTAAATTGCGTTCGAAACGTGAAGCAGGCATGAGGGAGAATAGACAACTTGGCTGGCATCAGAGCCTTCCTTATTAAATAATAAACTGTCACACTGCGTTTGAAAGGAGAGGTTATTTAGACTGCGGCGTTCTGCTAGTTGTAAAAACACTCGGCACAGTATCACAACTCCACAAAACGTAGAGGTTCTGTCGGCATCTGTTCAGAAGCCCAGGCAAAAGATCTCTACCTCTTTTTTTTTTTTTTTTGAAGTTTGCAAACACCATGGCTGCACTTAGTGAATCATGGTGTAGGTGGCAGGCATTTGCATGTATCCGGTGATGCAAGAGAGTTTGTTTTCGTTTAGCAGAATAGGACTCTTGGAGGTGTAATCGGGGTGTTTTCAGCTTGCTCAATCAAGTTGCCTACAAACTGCAAGACTGGCAGATATTCTACCTCTCAATTACAAGAACTGCTAGGTCTAAGTCTGTTTCGAGTGCCGCTCATAGCCTGTGTTTCAGGTGTAAATTGCAATCAAGGTGTATAAAAAGATTAATGTGCTTTCAGGCTTTTATATATACCACCAGATGCCTGTTTACTAACCACAGACGTTACGTAATTGTCTCCATTTCCTTCCAAAAATAGAACCTGCATTGTTTTTTAACTCGACCTGCAGTCTGTTGTTTATTTACAGTTTATTTATTGGTGTGAATTATATCACTTATTAAGTAAGTCTCCTTGTTCAATCATTCGACAATGTGATTTGACCTATGGAAGTCATTTACATTCTAAATGAGTGTAAGCTGTCTAGAATACAGTGTATGAATCAGAGATGGGAAAGTAGATGCCGTTGTATTCATAGGTTTGGTCACATTGCATGTTTTCTTGATTTTCTAGAGAAAAATACCATAGTGCACATCCTCTCCACACCTCCAAACCTGTATTTAGGAAATAAAAAATTGCCCTGTGCTAAAATTATAGCACGTTTTACATTTTGTCTTTCTAAGTGACCCCAAAGAAATAGAAATTTCACACAAAATTAGCAGGAAATTTTCATTTTTAACTTTGTTTGTAGAGGATGGGCACAGTGACTAGCCTGGATGTATGTCTGGATATATGGACAGACAGACAGACAAGCAGGCATGTAGGTAGGTAAATGCTTTTCAATGAGAAATAGTAGAGAAACTGGGAAATGGTGGTTGGTGTAGCTCAGTGGGTTACACCGCTACTCAGGGTGCCACCTCTACATGTGGGAGACTGGTGTTCGAATCCCAGTCTGGGTGACAATGCTGTGCTACACCAATAAGAGTCCTTGGGCAAGACTCCTTACACTATGTTGGCCTACCTTGTCGCTCTGGATAAGAGCGTCAGCTAAATGCCGTAAATGAAATGAAAAAGAAAGTCCTGCTCAGGAGAAAACATGGAGACAAAACATGCAGTCAAAAACCGTCTACCTTTAAATATAAACACATACACATAAATGTGAATCATTCATGTTTTAACAAACTAAAAGTCGGACATTTTCACTATTTTATTTATATTTTATTACATTATTTGGAAAAAGTTTATTTCTGTTTGATCTGCCTCGATAAGAAAGGTATTTCTTATTGTTAAAAAAAAGATTATTTTAGGAAAACAAGAAGAATGTTATAAACTCCAATACTTTTCCTATACTCTCCAATACACTGGCTAACTGGCTATCACACCACCTACTGTATTTTTAGTGTTCTCTATGACATGCAGAGATGAGTTTGCTTCAAGTTTGCTTCACGCTATCCACCAAAATCTAAAACCTTTACCTTAATTTGGTGGAATCTAGTGAACATGGCAACCCTGGTGGTAATATGCACACAGCATAACAGGGGAAAGTGTAAGGACGTAGTTTATTTCTGTAGGTGTGCATGATGGGGCAGGGTTGGGGGCCTATTTGCGTTCTCTCTTTAAACTAAGCCCTGGTTATACAACAGTTATAAACTTTTTTATACTTCTAAAGATAGTTATAGTTAAATTACTGTGACTGTGTGAAATTGAAATGCTTATTTATTCTTCACCAGATAATATTTATGTTGGGATACAGCAGTATACGTTTTGCTTATTATTATTTATTGTCCATAAAGGTTTTCATGGCAACTTAAATGATAATTATTGTTTATTTAAAATATTAACTGCATTTAACTGCAAAATATTTGTTATTTTGATGTAATTCATAATATGTTATTTAACATAAATGTTCTAAACGCCAGGACTGGCGGCCTGTCCAATATGTTTCCTGCCTTCTTTCCATTAAACATTCCAGCGCCCCCTGTGACCCAGAAGGATAAAGCGGATTGGAGGATGAGTGAGTGAGTAAATGAGTGAGTGAGTGATTGAGTGAGTGAGTGAGTGAGTGTTGCCAGATTCTGTTAACATGATGAGTATACTCTAAATGACCATACAGACTTTTACAGCCCTACTACCTTGCATGTTAGTTTAATTTATCCAGATTCTCTCTGCCAAATCCATATGTTAGTCCAGAAATGTTAGAGTTTGTGATGGTTGGCTAGAGCAGTGCAGTATGGGTACTAAAAATGACAAAACGCTACCCCTGTGGACATTCAGGCAAAATAAATCACATCTGCTGCATGCACAGTGTGCTCGCGTAAACCCAGCATCTAGCGTCACTGACCCAGGCTTGCTCACCTCCCCTGGGCCATTTCACTCATCCTAACATCTCTGCCACTGGCATGATTTGTGCCTGAAGTCCAAGGCACGTCTTGAATCACCAGTAAGTAAGCATTACTATTTATCTATTTGCTGCAGTGGGGAACCTTCAGGCCTTTCCACACAAGGCCTAACAAGTTTTTTGGAGCTGTTTGTAATTGTTGGTTTGTTTTTATGGTGTAGAATTGTTATTTGTATATTTAATCTCTACACATATTGCAATATGCCTTATATCATGACTCTTATTCTTGACTGGACATTTTGTTCATTGGGCTATTTCTGTCTGAGAAAACCCAATGGAAAACTATCCAATCAGGGTTTGTGATGCCTAGGTGGATACAGCTACTCTCAGCAAACTCTTACTAGTTTGACCTTACACATTAGCTAACTACCTATAAATGGGAAAGGAAGCTCATCTACTCCTATCATGGGATATTGCACTGTCGAATATGATTACGAGTGAACAATTCTTCTGCTGTTTAGTGAAAGAAACACTCTAATACTTCAAAACATGAGTTTACATATTCCTGCTGTTGGATGAATTCTTCACATTTTTTTAAAATTGATGTTAAGTTTGTTTATATGTGTATAATGTAAACACATTTAACCACTATAGCTCTATAAGAGTTGGGACACTTTAGCCTTATAAAGCCTTATAAAATTCACTTTGATTTTTTATTTGAATTGTAAACTCGTATTTATACCACAGCAGAGAATGTTGGGACGTGTCAGGATGAATTGATTTTTCATTACACGTATTTATAGATTATTCCATAACTGTCCTAGTACACCATGTTATGCAATTTACATGAACAGAGATTCAGTGAATTTCAGTGAATGCGCAGAATAAAAAAAAAACACAAAAGCACAGTGGTTATAAGTCTCTCCTAGTCACTGCCTGAATGGTCACGTCCCATATTTGTCAAGATATAGCAATGTCTTTACCATATAGTCACTGTCAGAACAACACCATGCACCTTTGAGTCAATTTTACTGTCACTCTTCCTGAAAGGCAAACCATAATACTTAAAACGTTATTGGTTTAAAAGGAAGGCAGATGGACTCCACAGTAAAATATACATTCTCGTGCTCATCGTCATGTTTAATGTTTCTCTTTTCCCAGTATACATCCTAATCTGCAAAGGTATCTGTGACCAAGACAGCAAGTCTTTGTGATGTATCAAGAGCCACGGTATCCAGGGAAATGTCAGCATACCACCAAGAAGGACGAACCTCCACCAGCATCACGTAGTGACCTGGCCACTATCCTGCAAGAAGGATGGCTTAAAATCCCTCTGACCACTGTGCAGGACTTGTATATGTCATTCCCAAGACGAACTGACGCTGTATTGGCCGCAAAAGGAGGCCCTACACCATACTAATAAATGATTGTGGTCTAAAACCAGGTGTTTCAGTTTCATTGTCCAACCCCTGTATATATATATATATTTATATATATATATATTCTTAATTTTTCAGTTTCACCTTAAAAGGTGCAGCGGTTACATCAGTTACCTGAGGTGTTGCAATGTAACTGCTACACCATTTAAGGTGGAACAAGAAAATTTAAACTAGGAGCTGATGAAGTCTTGTGTGATGTTTGTTTTCTTTTTATCTTTCATTAGTCTACAAGACAGGTCTGCATTCTTGCTGAATATGCACTCATCGTCAAAACAAAAGTTACACCCAGAAGAAGTGTCTGAGTGTAATGCTAATGGGAAGGAAGATAATGGTTACCAGGAACAAGAAATTATGAAAGATTTAGACTGATAGGGGTAATGTTTATTGAGCTACACATACAGAAGCAGTGTCTCTCAGTATGGCATCATGCTCTATGTTTGCTTACCTAACGTGCCAGATGTCTTGTCATGGGGTTGTAGAGGTTCCTAATGGTGTCCTGTGATAATCTATCCCATGCAGCTCCATGACAGACTTGAACGACACCATTGCAGTCTTTGGTGATGGCGATGAGATGTTCAGGCTAGTTGTCGTAATGGTCTGCATCGTAGTCTTGCGGTAGTCCTGTGGCAGTTAAACGATGACTTATGAAGTACATTGCTGCTTGCAGAATATCCGCAGTCATGGCTGCTGGGTTAGTCAGATGCAGTGATAAGTCTGTCTTTGCTTATGTCACATGCATGGTTGAGGGTGAAACTTGAATCGTTCACATGTCTCACAATGTCAAACCTACCCACCAAGTTTCATTCCTGTCAGTTGATTCCTTCTAGGTGCAACTACAGGGGTTGGACAATGAAACTGAAACACCTGTCATTTTAGTGTGGGAGGTCTCATGGCTAAATTGGACCAGCCTGGTGGCCAATCTTCATTAACTGCACATTGCACCAGTAAGAGCAGAGTGTGAAGGTTCAGTTAGCAGGTAAGAGCACAGTTCTGCTCAAAATACTGCAATGCACACAACATTATGGGTGACATACCAGAGTTCAAAAGAGGACAAATTGTTGGTGCACGTCTTGCTGGCCCATCTGTGACCAAGACAGCAAGTCTTTGTGATGTATCAAGAGCCACTGTATCCAGGGTAATGTCAGCATACCACCAAGAAGGACGAACCACATCCAACAGGATTAACTGTGGACGCAAGAGGAAGCTGTCTGAAAGGGATGTTCGGGTGCTGTCCCGGATTGTATCCAAAAAACATAAAACCACGGCTGCCCAAATCACAGCAGAATTAAATGTGCACCTTAACTCTCCCTACACCAAGCACCATACTAATAAATGATTGTGGTCTAAAACCAGGTGTTTCAGTTTCATTGTCCAACCAACTGCACTATTCTTATGGCAATTCGTTTAGTCATACAGTCAATTGCACAATATTCCTTTCTTATTTTATTCGTCTTTGTCTTTTTGCAGCATACATGCCAAACGGTAGCGCTGCCACTTACTGGGCATAACCACGTGTATACCTCCTATATTTCTACAGAAATCCTACAAAAAACACTGTGAATAGACTATAGAATAAACTTATACTGCCCCGACTGTGTCATGTATGTTTTCCCTGTGTTTGATTAGTAGGCAAGTCAGAGTCCTCTCACAGCCTGTTTTTTGATGTCTAGCTGAACTCTCATCCACTCTTCAGATAAAGAAGCCTGGGGCCTGAGCCCATGGCCCGAGGGAAAGCCCTGCCTCTCTTGCCTGCTCTACACACTGGAGCTCTTCTGGGGCTTTCCCTCACCCGACTGCCTGCTCTCAAGTCAGCATTCGTTAGCCCTCTCCTGCCTCTCTCACTCTGTGTTCTGATGTGAAAGTAAAAAGTGAATAGAGATGTATCCCTGTCAGTCAAACCTTTGCCTTTATAGCAGGTTGCCTTGTGGCATCTCACTTCAAAACTGCAAAATACCATGTTAATCTTTTTCTGGTATGTCGTCCGAGTCAGTAAGGTAATGACCAGAACTGAGATCCGCCCACAAAAAGAATTACTTTCATGCACAACAAAAATAAAAAAAGTAGCTATAGTTGAATAATACCACGCTTCCTTATGGGATATGTTGTTAATTCACCAAGGCATGCTTAGTTATCTAAGGTTGCTTGGCTTCTGTTTTTTAAAGACCTCAGTTATGTGATGAATGTGAAGTTGATGCTGACTAATTATTGATGACATCATGAATAAAATGACAGGAGAAGTTACTGCTTTGGAGCTACTTCAAAAATAGGATGCAGCCAAATTCCACATATCCAAAGTCATGACCTGGAAGAGCCCTGGATTGCAGCGCAAGAACTTCAGGGAGCCAGAGATATAGACCTCGGAATTTGAGAAATGTGTATCCGACATAAGTCTGACATATGATGTCAGCTAGCCTTTCCATGAAGAGTCATAATCACATGTTAAGTGACTTGTATCTAGTCAATAACAATCTTAAAGTGTCTACACAGAGCAGTCAACAAGATGAGTAGTCGTCTGTGTAAACCCTAGAAGCAGTCATGATAAATCTGTGTCTGCACTTCTGTAAACCACACGCAGATGTACAGGAGAACACATGGTGTGGTTTGAGGTGTGGTGATTCATGCAATCAATTAAGTAAGCATTTTATATTTGTGTGTTAGCACAGGTCCAGAACTATCTTGTTGTCACGCAACCGGGTCTCCCTGTTCACTCCACACTTCAGAACTCCACTTCTCAGAGGGCTACACTCGATGACGTCACATCCACGTGCTCTCGGTCACCTGAGTTTTAGCGATGCTGACGACGTTGTCGATAACAATGTCGATGTTGATGATGTTTAGTCGAAGATGTCACATCCACGTGTTCCCGCGCTGAGACACTTACTCGCTCTCGGTCACCTGAGTTTTAATGCTTCCGTAATTAACTAGTGTCTGTATTTAAGCTCCAACTTTCTTTGCAATTCTGAGAGTTTCTTTGGTTTGTTATTTTTCTGGTATTGACTTATTTTGGTACTTTGACTACCCTTTTGCCTACCCCCTATCTAACTTTTCTATATCTCTCTGGCTTCCGACTCTTGCTTCCCGTTTACTCTCTCTCTCACGTCTTGTCCTTCTAACTTGTTCGCCTCCGCCGACTGCTTTCCTGGTTGTGACCCATGCTTCCCCTTGTCTCTGAGTTTGACATATCCCTAAATGTTTAGTTGTGTAATGCTGCTTGGTTGGGTTGCTCATTTGTACCATAAAACCTATTTGACTTTTAACTCTGCATTCATTGCTTCGGAGTCTTTTGATCTGACGCCTGCCTGACAAAGAACAGGGAGAGAAGTATTCAAGTATTCAGACCCTGTTCCTATCATTAAAAAAAAAACTCACTGGACAAAACATGAGTTCCTTGCATGTTTAAAGTGTCTTAACTTCAGGCTTCTGTATCCTAGGCGCTGCACAAGGATGATCTGCCCATAAATACGTTTGGGGTGTGTGATGGGATTCAAAGATTGAGAAGAGATGGTACAGTGCAGTGAATGTCTCCTCTGATGTGTGGAAAATGGGTCCTATAGCAGATATTAATGATTGGCTAAAAGGAGTGATTGTTATTGGCTGTGCCAAAGGCCATACTGTGAAGGAAGTAGCTAAATATGCAGGTATATACTGTGGAAGTGTACAGACATATCAGTCTACCGGAAGTGACAAAAATCCCAAGTTACAGGGAATTCACCTCAGAACTGTGGTATAGCATCCATCAAATCAGACCCAGCTGCTCCATACTTTGATGCAAGAGTGGCTAAACATTGGCATCATCGACATCCAGAAACTTGTCCGGTCCATGCCAAATCAAATCACAGCTGTTATTCATGCTCATGGAGGTATCCCATGCTGTTAGGTACATTTCAGTCATATGTGACTACATTTTTGTCTGCTGAGCTTATTTCCAAGATCACAACCACAAATGAATTATCTCAGCACTTGGTTCCAAAGCTGTGTCAGCATTGAGCCTGTTTCATTCCATCTTTAATCCCACATGGTTACAAGGATCCCTCTGATGGACTCAAAATCCTCTGGAAACTTTTGGTGGCATACAATTCAGCAGATATGCTAAGCCATACCAGGAGATTCATCTTCTTTTATAGAAACCCATCTTAAAATTTATTTTGGCTTGTATTCTTGAGGATTTGCCATGTCCATCCATCTTCTGCCCAGATTCAGTTTCCTGGATGATAAGATTAAACTCTACTCTAAAATGTCCCGGAACATTGCTCCATTTATGTTTCCTTTGATTATGTGTAATGCCGCAGTACCATTTGCTGAGAAGCAACCCTGTGACGTGGTGCTCCCACCTCCATACCTCACTGTGGGTTAGTGATCATATGCACAACACTTTTTCTTTGAAACATAACAAGCTATATAATAGCCAAATACTTCTATTTTAGTTTCATGTGTACAGAGTTTTTGTCTAAATCCTTCAGTGAAGGTTTAGATGTGCGTCTTTGTGCTTCATTTATAGCAGATGAGTTTTGTATAGGAGAAATTGAGATGAATGGAGTGCAGTTCATTGCTATTTGTTCTCTATATAATTAATGTTCCTGCTGCTTTCAGGTCATCCTGTAATTTTTGTGAGTGATGTCTTCAGTATTACAACCCCAAATTAAACAAGGATGGGACAATATAGAAAAAAAAACAACATACATTTCATGTTTTGTCAAGTTTATTTAACTTGTTAACTTACATCTATGTTGGTGTTTAAGGCCGGCAAAAAAAACCCTTTCAAAAAAAGTTGTTTGGCACCATTAAAAAATGTTCTGTAAGTGATAATCGATAAAGTGTTTCAGATATTATTTTGTCCCACTCTACAGAGTCATTGTTGCCACATTGTTTTAAAATACTCTGCACAATCTCTATTGGAGACCGGACAGGACTGCAGACAGGGCAGTGCAGTAGTTGTACTCTGTTCTTCCACAACCATGCCTTTGTAATGTGTGCAGTATGTGGTTTTGCATTGTCTTGTTGCATAGACGACCGTAAAAAGAAAAGCAGCATATGTCCCTCTAAGGTCTCAATGCACTTTCCTGCAATAAAGCTGCCTCACAGAAGTGTAAATGACCTTTGCCAAGAGCATTGACACACTGACCCCATACCATGGCCGACCCTGGCTTTTAGTCTTGTTGCTGATAACAGTCTTTATGGTTCTTTTTGTCTTTGGTCCTGAACACACACTGTCCATTTTCTCCAAAACAGATCTGCAATACTGATTTGACTGACCACAATAAACGGTTTCACTGTATAAAGGCCCATACAGATGCCTCTGAGCTCAGAGAACTGGATGCCGCTTCTGGACCTGGATAACCTAAGGCTTCTACTTGCACAGCACAGTTTTAAGTGGGATTTGGGAATGTAACTCTGTATTGTAGTGCCTGACAAACCCATGTGGTTATATCAGCTACTGCTGATGGATCTGAGGGATCAGAGATCATTTGTGTTCAGTTTTAGGCTTGCACGCTTTATGTACTGAAATTCCGTGCAGGTCATATAATCGTTTAAGGATATTATGCATCAGGAAGGAATATCTAAATCCCTCCAAATATTTTTTGAGGAAAATTATTTATAAAATATTACAATAATCTTGATAACAATCTTGATAACAATAACCTGTAGACATCACCTGTTATACCTCATAACTTGCCCATAAATACATTTGGGGTGTGTGATGGGATTCAAAGATTGAGAAGAGATGGTACAGTGCCGTGAATGTCTCCTTTGATGTTTGGAAAATGGGTCATAAAGCAGATATTAAGAATTGGCTAAAAGGAGTGATTGTTATTGGCTGTGCCAAAGGCCATATTGCAAAGGAAGTAGCTAAATATGCAGGTATATACTGTGGAGGTGTACAGACATATCAGTCTACCGGAAGTGACAAAAATTGCAAGTTACAAGGAATTTACTTCAGAACTGTTTCAAGGCATCCATCAAATCTGGCCCAACTGCTCAATACTTTGATGCAAGAGTGGCTGAACATTGGCATTATCTACACTCAGAAACTTGTGATTTGATTTGCCAAATCAAATCACAGCTGTTATTCATGTTCATGGAGGTATCACATGCTGTTAGGTACATTTCAGTCATATGTCTGGATAACAATAACCTGTAGACATCACCTGTTATAGCTCATAACTTGCACTCAATGCCAACATCTTCACATTTTGCAGGAATGGGTGTACTGTATATAAGCAAGTTAAATGAAGTTGACCGGACCAAACATGAAATAACTTGGGTTTGTACTGCTCTGGAACTAAATAAAAGCCAAAGTAAATATTAGAAACACTGCATTTTTTATTTGCATTTTCATTTGCATTGGGACTGTACCTTCCTTATCATTACTCTGATACTGCACTGTGAAGTCTCTCATGGCGCACCTGTCCATGGAAGATTAGTTTTGGCTCCATGAACTTTTCACTTGCATATTATCAGACCAATCGTACGGCCAGTAATGTTCAAGGTCTTTGCTATTTTGTGTTGTTTAATATTGTTGTTGCTGAGAACTTCAGGAAGCCCCTCCCCATTCACCAGCTGCTTTTTGTGTGACGGCAATGTCTGTTATAAGGTGTAAAAGAAAGTAAGGTGATGTAATTGGGTCCAGTTTTATTTAATGTTCACATGCACTGTTCCTTTAATTAGGTGGAGGAGGTCTGTCAATCTGTTGGCTGTGTTAGAGGCAGTGTGATTTGTGAGTCTGAGAGGGACTGGACGGACTCCCATTTCTCGCTCCACTGTGTCTTCACGCTGCGGTCAGTAAACGGACTACATTTGTCCATCAGCTCCTCCCTGCACCTTAACTCCCTTTCAATGAACGACTGTCACTAAAATATACACTCGCACACATGCATGCAGCTGTTCACAAACACCAAACCCAACACCCCCTCTCCCCGAACCCCACACTCCCTGGTCTGCCAGTAAATCCTGACAGTCGTCCATCAAGGCTTATATAGAAGGAAACAGTGTCTAACTTCCCTCCATCTGTTAGGAGCAGGCTGCCTGCACCCGCCGAGCAGAATTTACTGTTTCTGCCTGTCTCCCTGCACACAGCCTCCTGCACGCTGCCAGGCCTTCGCCGACTCAAATTAATCAAGCCTACAACATGTTCATGCTGACATTAATGCCATTCATAGATATTCATAGGTCTTGCTTAAAGGTTTTGGTGAAATGCAGATTTTTCAGGGGGGGTTTGCAGATGTATCATATGTGTGACCATGCATTTAATCCCAGAACTTTTTCCCCTTGCTCCTGCAACATTTTTTTTGCATATTTGATTGTATTATTTGTTACTTCAAATAATTACACAGTTAGACACAAGGAGTCATAGAATGCAATTAACTGCTAGTTGTAGGCTGGAAAGCTAGTTTAAGGGACTGCACAAGACAGTGTTACAGAGTTTTTAACTCAGTCAAGGCAATGCCCTAAAATATTAATATACAGGGGTTGGACAACGAAACTGAAACACTTGTCATTTTAGTGTGGGAGGTCTCATGGCTAAATTGGACCAGCCTGGTGGCCAATCTTCATTAATTGCACATTGCACCAGTAAGAGCAGAGTGTGAAGGTTCAGTTAGCAGGTAAGAGCACAGTTCTGCTCAAAATACTGCAATGCACACAACATTATGGGTGACATACCAGAGTTCAAAAGAGGACAGATTGTTGGTGCACGTCTTGCTGGCGCATCTGTGACCAAGACAGCAAGTCTTTGTGATGTATCAAGAGCCACTGTATCCAGGGTAATGTCAGCATACCACCAAGAAGGACGAACCTCCACCAGCATCACGTGGTGACCTGGCCACTATCCTGCAAGAAGAATGGCTTAAAATCCCTCTGACCACTGTGCAGGACTTGTATATGTCATTCCCAAGACGAACTGATGCTGTATTGGCCGCAAAAGGAGGCCCTACACCATACTAATAAATGATTGTGGTCTAAAACCAGGTGTTTCAGTTTCATTGTCCAATCCCTGTATATATACACTCGTCTTTAAAAGAATAGCTGCGCCCGGAAAGAAGTGTAAAATTGCAATTCTGTTACCAGGAACAATAAATGATGATAAATGTAAACTAATATGGCCAATATTATTGAGCTGCACATATAGAAGTAGTGTCTTTCAGTTTGGTGTTGGGCCGCCATGTTGCTAATGGAGTTGTAGAGGTTCCTAATGGTGTATTGAAATAATCCATCAAATAACTTAACTGAAATATTTATGCAATCAGCCTAAAGACATCATAGTATGCATTGCAGCATTTTATATTGTTCCCTGATGTGTACATAGAAGGTATGTGACTTTGTTGGGGTGGAAAATGCCCAGATGCGCATTTACACACCCATTTACACCCTTTTAACCAGGATTATTACGCTCTGCGATATGAGCCAAGGTTTTCTTATTATTTTCTAATTATTACCATATATTCCCAAAGCTTTATGGATATGGTGGTGAGTGTACACTAATAAACAGAAACACAAAAAGAGTACCGGTTCATTAATTCTTCTAAACTGGTGAGACTAAGGGATGCAATGCTGTCACAGAATATTACATAACATGACAAGACAAAGTATTAAAGACAAGATAAAGTTTTAAAGACAAGTATTAAGTGCCAGGTTTGAGATGGAAGGCTTGTATAATGGCTTGTACAAGACAGTGTTATAAGGATCTTAACCTGGTCAAAGAAGGGTACTGAAATTTCAATATTCATTAGAAGGAAGTGTCAGACTGCAGTGTTGGGAAGGAAGATAAAGGTTACCAGGAACAATAAATGATGATAAATTTAGACTGACATGGGCCATATTTATAGAGCACATACACAAGTAGTGTCTCTCAGTATGGCTGAGCAATATGCCACATATCTTGCCATGTAGTTGTTCCTAATCGTGTCCAGCGATAATCCATCCCATGCAGCTTGAATATTTTTACACAGATCCTGCAGATGTGGTAGTGATGAAGGTGGAGTGACATCAGGCCTTCTTGGCGCTCACCATGGTGACTTTACACATGGATTCATTGGTCAACTCCACCAGGACCAAAACATGACTCGTTATTGAAGATGACCCACTGTCATTTTAGATAGAGATAGATAGAGATAGATAGATAGACGGACAGACGGACAGACAGACAGACAGACAGACAGACAGACAGACAGACAGACACATAGATGGATGGATAGATAGATACTTTATTGATCCCGAAGGAAATTGCTGAGTCACTCCATGACACTCTGGCTCGACACCATTGCAGTTCCTCCCAACAGTGACGTGGTGTTAAGGGTAGTCGTCATAACAGTCTGTGTACATGTAGTCCTGCGTCATGCAGCCGTCTGCCAGTGGTGCTGGCACTCACAGGATGACTTATAGAGGGCATCACTGCTCATTGAATTTCCACAATAGTGGCTGTTGTATCAGTCAGGTACAGCGATAAGGCCCTTATGTCGCATGCACAGCCGAGCTTGAAATCATTTGCATGTCTCACAATGTCAAACCTTCCCACCAAGTTTTATTCCTGTCGGTTGATTCCCTTTTGGGTGCAACTATTTGTGCAACTTTCAATCATTAGTGTATTACATTATTAGTAAGGAGTTTTTGATTAGTCATGCAAACACAATACCTTACATACTCAAACAGAATGGGGTTTGAGGTCTATCCAAATCTATCCAAATCTATCCAAAAATATCCAAAAGTCAGAAATTAAGATTCTAGCAAGTAAAGTATACAAGTTCTTATGTAATCAGGGGAAAATAAGACAACCCTAGGAACTAAAGAGAACTACAGGCAAAACCAAAGAAACAGACACAAGATTTATCTAGCACAAAATGCAGAACAATGACTATATATCACATCTAATTAGGTAAGATGTGAATCATTAGGTAGGGAGGTGCCAGGGCAGAGCTAGGGCTAGGAAGGGTCAGGAGTACTGTGTTGAAACCAATTAAGTAGAAGGCAAACAAAAACAGTTATGCATGCTTATATTAATATGCCATGCTAATAGCAGGCGCTGATGTTTAATATTCTCCCGTGGTGATCGACTGGCTAATGTGTATTCTGAGGCTAGGAGATAGAAGGAGACAATATTTGGCACTTATTCAAACTGACAGCAGATCAGCAATATAGAATATAGAACATTCATTCAGTTTCAACCTTTATAAGCTGCAGTTATCATAAGAGATGCTAAAAGCATGCGCCATTTGATATTACATCTTAATCCTAGCTCACTGGAACAAACCTAAAGTGTGGATATTTAACTTTCGACTGATACCACATTTGTGTTCATAAAAGAAAAAAGAGGAAATAGTTTATTACCACTTATATTTCATTTACAGGCAAAAACATAATTTACATTTGTGCAGGGCTGGAAGAAGTGCAGAGTCAAATGTACATCTGAGTGAAAGCAACCACATTTTGCTCAAGAAGTAAACCTTTTAGTGCTTAAATATGAAACTTGGCTTTGATTGTTGGCGTGTGTGGTACAGTGCTGAGTGGTGCAGAGACTAATTGATGGAAATCGCTTTACAAATACAAATTAGCACATTTTTGCACTAGAACTTGAATATGGCTGGACATTTGTAATAAGAACATCAATCCAAAAGCAAAGGAATTCAAAGGATTAGCAGCAGAGAAAAAGAGAAGTCTTATAACCTTTATATTTGAAAGAAAAAGAACAAAATACATATAAGTAATTTCAATACAACTTGTCTTTTTCCTGGCAGCTGCCAGAGAGTTCAAGCCTCATCTTTGTCAAGATGTAGCTTTTATGTAACATTTATGATTTATATAAATATTTATGGCATTTAGCAGATTCTGTTATCTAGAACGACTTGCAGCCGTGCTTAGTGTTCAGTCAGACAATGTTTCCTAGCTAGTACCGGAATGTTAGAGTCTAAAGCTCGCCTTGAACTCAGACGCTGCCTGAACAAGGGCCTGTACCAGAGTTATATACAGCAGTTATATAGGTTTCCTACCTAGTAACCCCAAACCAGCATTCATACCTAGATATCTAGAAGAAATGTTAAACTCAGTGTAGGTGCCAATGTACAGGGGTTGGACAATGAAACTGAAACACCTGGTTTTAGACCACAATCATTTATTAGTATGGTGTAGGGCCTCCTTTTGCAGCCAATACAGCGTCAGTTCGTCTTGGGAATGACATATACAAGTCCTGCACAGTGGTCAGAGGGATTTTAAGCCATTCTTCTTGCAGGATAGTGGCCAGGTTACTACGTGATGCTGGTGGAGGTTCGTCCTTCTTGGTGGTATGCTGACATTACCCTGGATACCGTGGCTCTTGATACATCACAAAGACTTGCTTTCTTGGTCACAGATGCGCCAGCAAGACGTGCACCAACAATCTGTCCTCTTTTGAACTCTGGTATGTCACCCATAATGTTGTGTGCATTGCAGTATTTTGAGCAGAACTGTGTTCTTACCTGCTAACTGAACCTTCACACTCTGCTCTTACTGGTGCAATGTGCAGTTAATGAAGATTACCCACCAGGCTGGTCCAATTTAGCCATGAGACCTCCCACACGAAAATGACAGGTGTTTTAGTTTCATTGTCCAACCCCTGTATATCTATTAGTTCTTAGTAGGCTTCTCACTTAAGTGTTTTACAAAAAGATGGGTCAAGTTATCATATTTGCAGCCAATGAAAACTCATTGTAGATGCAGAATGTGACAAAGCGAGTATCTAACTAAGTAACTATCGAACTAAGTGCCATATATGCATTCCCCCATAACTACAAAAAACATACTCTGATCATTTAAGGATGCATTTGTGATTCTTTGATTGCAATTGAGCTGAAAAGGCTTATGTTGATTAATGTTCATTCTGGAGCCTACAGTACCAGTCAAAAGTTTAGACACAGCTACTCACAGAAGGTTTCCTTAGTTTCAGCTTAATGTTTTACTTTAGAATAAAAGTGCAGACTTCTACTATAAAGAAGCACGCATGCAGTTATGCAGTCCTGTATGCAGACTTTACAGGAGGTTAAAACAGCTGCCTTAACTTGTAATAGGGGTTGGTATAGCAAGATTTTCTTCTGAGCAATTTTAGACCAATTCCATGCTCTATCCATCATGAATATCCCCTTAACTGAGCTTCTAAACTGTGCAAAAAAGAAATATAAGTTTTTTGTGAGGTGGTGATATGACAGAAATACCATATTGTGATATATATTAAGAGTGTATATGTGGATTATATAAGAATATTGATCTCATCAGTTGGAACTGCTAAACATGAGCCTGTAGAGTCTTTAAGACACCCGAACACATGCGTATAGTTCGGCGTGTCTAAACTTTTGACTGTCAGTGTATGTGGTCATTCAGAGGGCAGCAGCCATGCCAGGTGAACGGAGTGGGGGGGGGGGTTAGGGGTCAGAGGGAGATTCAGCAGCGCCTGCTCCATGCCAGCCCAGCTATAATTTAAAGCCCACTGCCTGCCCGCTCCAGCGGCTCTCTCACGCACACAGCGCTCCCCAGCCACACTCCTGCATGTCAGCAAGGGGAAATGAACAACCCAGAGAGGAAAGCTAGGGCTATGCCTTAGAGATGGAGGAGGGACTCCTTCTTTATTACTCTCTCGCTCTACCTCTCTTTCTTCTCCCTCTTTCCGCGAGCTCATTCATCCAATTAACAACAGCCCCTCAGCGTAATTTAGGACAGAACGCAGCAGTCGGGGAAGTTATTGCTCTGTTATCGTTCAGGGGAAAGGAGAGCAGGCCTAATGCATCCTCTTCCCCGTGTTTACGGCTGCAAATTTGAACTGCATGACTGGCACGGCGCTCCAGCCCTCCAATAATAAAATAAATCAAAACATAAGAGTTTTGTCTTCTCGCAATTTCCTTTTTCGGGCTCCGAATATGAAACCAGATGTTTCCGGCATGCTAAAGATGCTTTTCATCTTTTTTTTCTCCCTCTTCTTGTTCTTCTTCTTCTTCTTCTTCTTCTTCTCCCCCGTTTCCTCTTGTGCTGCTTTCAAAATAAATGTAGCTTTAAAAAAGAGAGAGAGGGGATGGGAGGGAGGGAGAGTAGGGGGGCTTATAAAAAGTGAAATGTCCTCCTAGCCCAAGGTAGTAGTCTGTTTTGCATTGATAGAGAGGCGGGGAGTGCCTCTGGCCATTCTGCAGAGTGTTTCTCTGCGCGATATCCCGCCGCTCCATCTCCCTCTCTCTGGAGTGTGACTCTAAGTAACGCTGCACGGGTCAAAGCAATACGCTGCACATCCCTCTGCTCCCCTGCTCGCCTAATTGGGGGTGCAGAGGTTAAAGGATGTCGCGGTTATCACAAAGCCGACAGAGAATGCATTTCAGGGACAGACTCCGAGTTACGAGCGACCCGCATTTTCATAGCGCCGCACTCTTCGGATGTTTACCGGAAAAACACACAAGCGCAGGATCCGCCATTGCATACGCTGATATGTACAACAACGGAGTTAATGAAAACAACTAAAGCTAGCACACCAAGTACGCTGCTTAAATAATAAGGGCCTACAGCTAGTGAGGTGGATCCCGTCCCGCCATCGTTCAGGGCCTGGATTCTGTGTTGCCAGATATATGCCGTTTTCGGCATGTGACAAACACAGCACGTCTGCTGCCTGTCATATTTTGCCCTTCACCCACTACCCTTTCTGGCACTGTAAACATTCCTTCTCTCTCTCCTCTCCCTCGCTCCCCCCCTGTCTCGTGTCCTCTCGCTTATTCCTGAGACCTGCCAGAAACAGCACATTTCCTGGCGGGCTCTAAATCCGGGCAGAGTCCAAACAAACATGTCCCGCTGGTGCTGGCCACCGCTCTCACCTGCATAGTGTACCCCTGGCTGGACCGTGACATGCTCTATGGGCTGTTTGGGATTTCCAGGGTTTCAGGCCACGGGCGCGGACCGGGCCAGGACAGGCCAAGAGAAACTGTGGCAAAAGATCTACAGTTCCCTCAACACAATGAGCTAACAGTCTGGTCAAACTGAACGTTGGTGTTC